>JACJUM010003259.1:23801851-23928821 GCA_020976665.1 Heortia vitessoides | reverse complement strand
GACTGTACGCTCGCTTGTCGACCTAGTCTAATGCAGTGAAGCTTACTGTCACGCGGACTGTAAGCTCGCTTTACAACCTAGTCTAATGCAGTGAAGCTTACTGTCACGCGGACTGGACGCTCGCTTGTCGACCTAGTCTAATAAAAATGATTCTGAGAAAGTAATTAGGACTAGTTTTAATCCCGCAACTACCGCGGGACGGCTATCTTGTTAACAAAGCCGCAGTCGGTAAGCTAGCATCTATAAATTAATACGTGAGGCGAAAAATTTTGAACGCTTGATAAAAAAATATGACAAACGTGAATTAGATACAGTTTATGTGGTAGGTGTTTAATGGTATACCTTTGACACTAAATGCACTATAAATAAACTAAAATAATTAATATAAACACTACTGTACTGTTTAAGGACGCTCTACAGCTAACTAAATTAAAGAATAAATAAATTCCCACAACATCTCATACATTGATGTGATTCCGGCAGGCATCACAAATATTCTATGTGATGACATTTGTGTTTGTGCTGTTAGTGAGTGTTTAATAAATGTATTAAAGTATTGTATTTAGAACTCCTTTGTTGTCTGACATACGTAACACAAGTGCGTTAAGCGACTTATCTCGGATTCACATATTAGATGTAGAATAAAAATGTGAGTTTTGGATGGGCATAGAACATTAAAATAAAGTTATCTTAACCCGAAATAACGTACGCATTAAATAATGTTACGACATTAAGTGTTCACTGGATGTATATAAATACCCTGTTATGTAAATATGCAACTGAACACGTTGTAAATAAACAAGCGATAAACATTCACTCGCCTTACTGCCGACATTACTACGGACAGGTGACCCTTTTAACCTGTGAACTTATACGAGTGCGTTCTCACAGATATCTCCCGGTTGTAACGTAATTATATTGTACTAGTGATAATACTAAGTTATGGACCGCAGCATCAATAAAACAATGCTATACAACTATATACTCGCATGATAGCTGACCGGATAGACTTCTTAACTAGATACGTGTTAATCATAAAAAAAAGGGACTATAAATGAATATATTAACTATCGTATCTCTCATGCTGGATTTAACTGTACACACACCAAAAAAACATTATAATACAGTTCAGTAGTTTAGTCAGTAGGTAAACTCTGTGATACCCTCTATACCTGGTGTCATAAGAGGCGACTGAGGTACCAGAACCGAGATGGCGGTATATCCATCCGAGACAGTGTAACTCGAATGCATAGGTTGCAGTTGGCAGCAGCATCCCCGTCGCGAAAGTTGCGCTCTGCGATGCCAACGCGCTTGCCCAGCGAGGCAATTTTGGGCAAGATTCCCCCTAACTTAGGAAGGTCTATATCCAGCAGTGAATATCTCATATGGCTGATATGAAGGTATATATAGAAAAGGTAGATCTCATCCAAAGGACGTCTGGCATTGGAATCAGACTTTCCCTTATTTTTATAGCTAAATAGCAGTCTTTACATTTGTGTGTTCCAGTTTTAAAGATAAGAGAGGCAGATAAATTACAGGGTAATCTGTCATGATATGTTCAAGTCACAAAGTTGGCAACGCGTTAGTGATATCTTTGTGATATTACGAGCGTATATAGGCTGTTGTGACGGTTACTATCTACGCGGCAATCGCAAAGCGCAGCTTTCGCGACGGGGATGCCGATGCACATTCACGCCTTGTGCATTTGAGCAGCACTGTTTTGGATGGATATACCGCCATCTGTCGGTTCTATTACCTAAGTCGCCTCTTACGAAACCTGGTAGAGAGGTACTATTCTACCCTGCCGGTACCTAGGCCTATGTTACTCAGGAATAATGTAGCATTCTAATTGGGTAACAATTATCGAAATTCGTCTTGTGGTTTTTATTCGTGCCAAATTTACAAAATATCAATAATACAATGTGTCTTCTGTATAATGATAGGCTATATTTTTTATTATAAAGATATTACGAGTTTAAAAATGACAATTTAAACAAAATATCTCTTTCGGGTGGTGCCTGGGGGGGGGGGGGGGGGGGGGGAGAAGGGGACAAAGGACTATTCGCAACATAAAAGATACTGTAGGGAAAGCTCTCCAATATTTTTTTAATTTGCTTAACTCGCCAGGTCTACCTCCTCGTGAACTAAAATTAAAAGCAAATACTAATATTATGATAATTGGCAATTGTATTCCTTCCAATACGTGGTTACATCATCATTACAGCCATCGGAAGTCCACTGCTAGACAGAGGCCTTCCCAAGAAAGGAGGAATTTTGCCCATAATTGCCACACTGGTCAAGCGTGTTGGCAATCGCAGAGCGCAGCTTTCACGATAGGGATGCTGCTGCCAACTGAACCCCATTTATTTAAGCTACATTGTGTCTGATTTATATACCGCCATCTGTCGGTTCTGGTATCTCAGTCGCCTCTTACGACACCTGGTATAGAAGGTAAGTACTATTCTACTCTGCCTGTACCTCTCGGCAATCTCGGTTTACATGATATAACAATATTCCATATTGCACGCGATGATATTTGTATGGCGTGTTTCACCATCGTTTAGCTTGAGTGTGACGCAATCTGGCAGACACAGTAAAGACTAGTTCCCTTTAAGCTATCACGCAGCGAAACAGATCAATGCACAGGTAGAGTTTATATCTCGAACAGGAGACATTACTTTCTCTAAGATATTCCATTATGGATTGGATCGTGACTACAAGTTTCAAGACTATGATCAGTTTTTGCCAATCCATATATGTTTACCCCAAATGTGTTAAACTATTGTCCACCCGTGCGAAGCCGGGACGCGCCGCTAGTATATTAATAAAAATTCCCAACGACAGTAACAAAATTGTTTTTTTGTTGTATTTGTAATTGGATCCGGACCGGGGAGTTGTATTTTCATATTTCCAATGTAGTTTTTAGTTCCGATACAAAAAGACGGGATGAAAGCTTTTACGGTAACGGGAACAAAGGAATAGAAGTTTACTTTGTTCCTATTTCCTTTGTGCTATTGCTGCAAGAGGTTCTGCAAAATATTTCCTTTGGGTTACTAATGCTTCCTAGTTCAGTTATTTTAGTTCCTAGACGGGGAGGAAGTTATTTTAGTTCCTACCTTTATGGTGTTGAAGTTCGTGTTGCGCCCCATCTGCCTGTCGAGGATCACGGACAGGTGCTGGCAGTTGTCCGTGATGCCTATGCGCTGCCAGTCAGAGGTGTCCCGGTAGGGTCTGGCGCTGCGGACAAGGGTGGTGATCACAACAACACAAGCTAATGAAAACAACGAATGCAGCAATAACAACCGAAGTAGGTATAGATGCAGTTTGCGTATATATGTGGTAAATAGTAAGCCGTGAGGTACCAGCAGAGTAGAATAGTACCTCCCCGTTTACCGAATGTCGTAAGAAGCAACTAAAGTACCAAAACCGACAGATAGGTCAGCATATATCGATTGCGAAGTTATGACAGATACAGATAGTTTAACCTGTTGCAGTGTATACACTCAAGTTATTTTCTACATCATAAACACGCATTATTACTGGGTAACGCTCACTAATATAATACCCTAGACATATTTACAATGTTTTTAAAAAGTCAGTGACTACTGTATTGTATGGAATCAACACAACTTAATACCTAATTAACTTAAACGCGCTATTCCTTACAAAGAAACTCTCAAAACAAACTCTTGACAAAAAAATTATACTTCCCAATACCAATATGTGATCAACGGTGTCCTGTTCACATTTACTGTTTGCTGTGTATTATTATTATTTTTAAGAAACCCGGATTTTTGTATTTGGCCTTGCCGACAAACAAGCATACAGGCTGCGTGTGATAGCAAGCGTCAGAAAAGCCTAACGCTAGTAATATCACTAGGATATAACTCACGCGTTGCCAACCTTGTGACTCGAAGATTATTCACATTACCCAGTAATCGCTGCCTCTCTCGCCCTTTAGAACGGTACGAACGTTAACCAAAATAAAAAAATTGTATTAAGTCTAAGATATATTTTCGTTTTGAATTCAACCAGTTTCAATTAATTTGATAAGTTTAGCTGACTACAAAGTCCTAACAGTAGTTAGTGTCTGAACTGATGTATACCTCACGTGGCCCCTATCAAGGAGTTTGATGACGGCGCTGTCCGGTGGCGAGTTGAGATCTCCTGTCAGAATGATCGGCACGTGCCCGCATCTGCAACAAACAACACTTTTCGTCACACGTCTTTATACCAGTCATTGAAAGTCCACTGCTAGACATAGGCCTCCCCAAGATGAGGGGAATGTTGCCCATAATTGCCGCGCTGGGCAAGCGTGTTGCCAATCGCAAAGTGTATATTATGTGACGGGGATGCTGCTGCCTATTCCCTAGGCCCTGTGCATCTGAGATGTACTGTTTCGAATAAATATACCGCCATCTGTAGGTTCTGGTACCTCAGTAACCTCTTACGACACCTGCTTCAAGTACTATTCTACTATGCTGGTACCCCACAGCAAATTTAAGATATTGTCACATTACCCAGTAATGTCATTGCCTCTCCATCCAAATCGAAACACAGCAATGCGAACACTACTGATGAGCGATAGACATAAGTGTGAGTGAAGTAGGTACTAATACAGACGACTTTTGACGTGCCAGACTTCATGTTCTACCTCTAATAGCGGCCTACCCTGACTTTGTCCAGCTACATGGTGAAAAAGCCATCATCCCCATTACCCACGGTAATTTTATGGAATACAGAATCAGGAAAAAAGCTTCAGGAGTATTAAACCTGTATTTTTTTTTCCTGATTCCGTGATAAGTCGCTTAAAGCACTAGTGTTACGGACGTCCGACAACTGAGGAAATATACTACTTAACTACATTTATTGAGCATCTAAACACAAAACAGACACAAACATCATCATTTGACGCAACAAAAGAATAATTAACCAATTTGGCGTCTAGTGTTACATACATTTCGATTTACATTATGTTTATATATAACGAGGCGGACCCGTCAGACAGACGGACAGACGTAGTCCTCCACGATATTTAAAACTACTACTATATTCTAAAAAAAAACAAAGTAAAGAAAACAAATAATGTAGATAAATAACCGAAATACTGAAATCAGCGTAATCTGCTGGGCTGTTTACAATTCCAAAGCATCCAGGGTGCCATCCAAACGCATTAAAATATATATATATTAAAATCGATCCAAGATCCAAGATAGATCCAAGTTTTGAAGGAGTTCAGTGACATACACACGAACAGTAGAATTATATATATAAAGAAGATAATAAACAAATTTACACAACATCTCATACATTAACCTGACTCCGAGATAAGTTGCTTAAAGCACTCGTATAGGGACACCAGGCAGCAGAGGATACACAAATATAAAACCAGCCACAGAAAAAACATAAAATCATCATATAAATTTTGAACTGGGTAGGGATCGAATCCACGGTAACTTGGCGCACCTGCCACCTTCACCACCTGCGACGTCAAGCCGGTCACATACATATATAAGTGAGATTAACTTTGATGGATATTGGCTGCTTTTGAACTTGGACATGTCCTGTAAAGTGAATTCTTGAATAGTCTGAATTATAGACTACCGTTACATAAATATTTCCATCCCAGATTTATCAAAGTTGAATATTTATACACATAATTCCACTGTACGTTTGCAGATGATGATGATGCGAGATAATGATGATGTAGGATGAATTAAATTTACAAATCAACCAGGGAAATGGCGCTGCATCCGGTATCTAGGATGTTTATCACGACGTCGGTCGGGACCGCTAGTATATATATATATATATATATATATATATATATATATATATATACATATATATATATATATAAAATAATATTAAAATCCAACCAACATCTACCATTATCGTTCAAGTAGCTAAAAGCACTGACATCAGAATTATCACACAAACACTTAATAGTTGATCGTATTCTACAAACACAAATATTCTTCATATAAATATCTGTCCTGGGTGAGGATCGAACTTATGACCTTTGAGATGGGACGCTCTTGTTTGCCAAGTGAGTATAATAAAAAGGCGATTACTAACTCTCTGGCACTCCTCTGGTAGGCGAATCTGTCGATCTCGGCCAGGAACACCTGTATCTGCGCGAGCCTGACGTCCGTCCTCAGCGGGTTGTACAGGAGGTGCGTAGTGGCCACCACCAGCGGGCTGCCGGGCAGCAAGAGAGGCGCCAGCTTTACCATCAAGCCGACGTTGTCGCGGTTCAGGATCGGCAGTTCTGGCTGGTAGAATTCCACCTACGAGGAAATAAAATTGAAATAAGAACTATGGCTCGCTGTGCGGTATCGGCAGAGTAGAATAGTACCTCCCCCTGTACCAGGTGTCAAAAAAGACGACGAATGTACCAAAACCGACAGAGCAGCACAAATGCACATCAGCAGCATCTCGGTCGCGAAAGCTGCGCTCTGCGATTGCCAACACGCTTGCCCAACGCGGCAATTATGGGCAAATTCTCCCTTTCTTGGGGAGGTCTATGTACAGCAGTGGACTATCAATGGCTGGTATGATGATGATGAAGAACTGTGGTTAAGTCTAGGAAGACTGAGGGTATTTTTAATCCTTAATTCAAGGTTTATTATAAAGCAAGCAAAAGCATCATTGGATTATTTTGGGTCGATTGTCGTAAATGACAACGTGCAGCTTTACAGGAAGAACAAAAAAGAAAATAATAACAAATAATTCGTTATACCTAGAAGCTATTTTCAATTATGTGTAAGCTTTAACTAATATTTTTGAAATTGAATCCACTTTCACTTGAAACTATTAATATGAAATAAATAAACATAAAAAAATGTATATATTACGCCAATTGAACTTCTAACCGTTGTTATGTATACAAATTGTAGACCTGTGGTAGATATTGTATATGGATACATTATATACCATATTATATTCTACATTAAAATGACATTGAGTGTGTTAGTGAGATTGTTTCGTTAATATATTAAAAAATATAATAAAATAAATTCCCACAATATCTCATACATTGACCTGACTCCGCGGTAAATCGCTTAAAGCACGCGTGTTACGAACGCTAGACAACAGAGGAATCACAAATATATTACTTAAATACATATATTTAACAACCAGACACAGAACAAACACAAATATCATTATAATTTTTTTTTACTCTGGGTGGGAATCGAACTTTGACCCTTGGCGCTCAAGGGCCCGTATTGTTTGGATCAGGTTTTTAATAATGCCCGGTCATTAAGAATAATGTTTAGCTCTATCGGGCTAAATGATTCATTTCTAACTAAACTTCATTATAATATTAAGAAAAAACCGACAGTTGAACATTTTAAAGTATTGCGACCTAATTCCTACTCAAGTAAAGGTCATTATTACTCGTTTTGGCACAATGAAAAGTTATTAGCAAATAATTAAAATTTATTGTCAACTTGCCCAATTGTCAAGTAGCAATATAATAATGGCCGTGCATTGTGATATTTTATTTTTATGATGACGAACAGAAGACAATACATATTGGTAAGATATTTCAAAGTTAAATAATTTCTTTTGTTTAGACAAAACTAATCCATTGAATATTCAAATATGTGTTGTTTGTTATTTAAACTGTTTATGTTATTTAAACTATTGTCAAAGTCAACATTGAAATCCAACAAAAAAAATCACTCTAACCATACAAACACTGGCAAACACACAGAATGACGAATCCGTGAATACATTTCGAACGTAACTGTTTGTTTGAAAGGTAACCGAAAAATCTAACAAAGACTGTACACAGTAAAATGTGAATAGTGAACATACTATGAGTAGAGAACGCGTAATTCTTTTTAAATATTATAAAGTAGTTTACCGGCAGAGTGGTATAGTAATTCCCACTGCAGCTGTTGTCGTAAGAGGCGACTGAGGTGCCAGAACCGACAGATGGCGGTATATCCATCCGAAACTGTGCGGCGATATTGCACTGGGCGGGAATGGGCAGCAGCATTTCCGTCGCGAAATCGCGCTCTATGATTGCTAACACGTCTGCCCAGTACGGCAATGATGAGCAAAAAACCTCCTTTCATCGAGAGAAGTCCACTGCTGGACTTCCCAATGGCTGGTATAATGATGATGATGATTTTAAAGTACTGTGATATTCTGCTGTTCGTAGAAATAAGACATAGTGATATAGTTATTTGTTTGTAACGATTTAACTCAAAAACTACAGGAACGATTTTATAAATGTCATCATTAGAGAGCTACTTCGTTTTGAGTAAAAAAGAATGTTATATTTCGAAAACGACAATAGAACTGTCGTCATCATTACACCCATTGGAAGTCCACAGCTGGACACAGGCCCTCCCCAAGTAAGGAGGAACTTTGCCCATAATTGCCGCGCTGGGCAAGCGAGTTGGCAATCGCAGAGCGCAGCTTTCGCGACGGGGATCTTGCTACCCATCCCCACCATGTGCATTTGAACTACACTGTTTCGGATGGATATACCACATAGTCCTGCGGGAGGTACTATTCTACTATACAGTATTTGTAATTTTGCATTTTTTTCGCACGAATTTAAAATGACATTATCAGCAAGTGACATAGGTATCATATTGTATCCCCATATTGTCGCGGGAAGGGGGATTACGGGAGTGAAACCGCGAAGCAATGCTAGTGTTATATATATTTAATCAAAATCACAATTTGATAATAAACGTTTTGTTATGTTGCACACGACAAAGTATAACCGCTATGCGGAATTAATTGTGCTCGTACACCATTTGCAATGTTTCGCTTCAGTAAGAATCTAATGAAATAACAGCTCCATGGCAGTATCTCAAATAAAATTAGCAGACACTAAATAAGAACCATTTTTGTAACATTTAATGTAATAACATTTCAATATAAATGCATATTATATTTATACATAAATAAATAATTCCCACAACATCTCACACCTACCCAACATAACTGGTTTCGTGGTAAGTCGCTTAAAGCACTTGTGTTACGGACGCCAGACTACAGAAGAATCACAAATATACTACTTAAAACATATATTTAATACACAGACACAGAATAAAAACAAATATCATCATATAAATATTTGTTATGGGTTGGAATCAAACCCACGACCTAACTACAAGATGACTACCACCTGTGCCATCGGGCCTGTTAAACATTTAAGAAAACAAAAGTCATTATGTTTAGGCAACCTTTGTAATGTGCATAGCATACTTCTGAGATCCAAATGCAGCATTGTAATTGCTAACAAAGTAAACAATTAAAAAGATGCAGTCAACATCTTTTTGAAAAATATTTTTTAGTATACTGACATATACTTACTGGATATGTCATTTTCTGATTGTAAAAGAGTTCAGTAATTTCTAACATTACTTGTTACAAACGTACAAATATAGGATTTGCCAGTTACATAGTTCTATTTTAGGCATCGATCTCCTACTTTTTTTTAATATAACAGCCCTTGTTACTTGATAAAGAAGTGATGCTCACTAATGGTGAAGGTATTTTCAAAATCGGTCCAGTTCCTTTTTTAAACCGTAACAAACAAACAGACAAATATTTCCTCTATATAACATGAGCATGATATTTTTTGCGATTTGATATTGCTACATTTATATAATTGTTAAGTAGGATTCCATGTCACTGTTCGAGCCTGTACTAGTCGAACATGGATCCGAGACCCTTGCGACCAGTCAGTACACCAGACCAGTAGAAGCAGTATATATAACTATGTTATTAGGATTTTAATTGACGAACGCAATCAATAATATAAATAACAAAAAATACTTCAGAAAATGTATACGAGTATATGTATGTATGTGTATATATATGTATGTGTGTGTACATAACAAAAATATAATATTACTTTACACATTCATTGTTTTGTATTTAAATATACTAGAAATAATAAATAGAAGAAATGTAACTGCAGGCAATTGTACTTTCCTTGCGCGTACACAAATCGTCAATGTCACGAACGGTGGTTGCAAAAATATTCAATGCGAGATTTTTTAAAATTCACCTTCGTCATTTGTGTTTCGCTGCGCCCACTACTAACAAATGTATTACACATTTGTTAAATAATCTCATTTTAAGTGAACATAAAATGTATTTCTTTAAATAAAGTTCTTATGAGAAAAATAAATGTCTTTAATACGAACCTATGTTAGCAACATTAATCAATATGCTAATGACTCTACTCCCCAAGTGTCGCGCCCTCATAAAGAAAGTCTAAAGATCTAACCCAAAATTGATTTAGGTACCTACCACAAATGCTACTCAACACTCCTATAGAAAAAATGCGACCAAACTATACCTAATTAAAAAGAGACACGTTTCAATTAATTTAATCTTATACTTTTTTACATTTTTGATCATATCCCACAAAAATGTTTGCCTTATACTTTGGTTTACAGGACGTGAGGTAGGCCTATTTCTCAAACTAAATTTTGGACCACAACAACAAACACTTATGTAGAAGTACGGTTCCGGTCTGAAGGGTGAGAGAGGCAGTGAATTTACTGGGTCATGTGGCACAATAACCTCAAGTCACAAAGTTGGCAACGCGCTAGTGATATCCTTGTGATATTACGAGCGTCTATAGGCTGCAGTGACGCTAACTATCACACAGACTGTACGGGCTTGTCGACCTGGTCTAATAAAAAAAACCAATAGCACAAAGGTGCAACACAAAAGTATTCTCTATCAATAGACAATTGTACACATACATAAATCTAACATCGCATCTATAACCATTGATAAACATCTTGGAATGGAGGCCAGCCGATCCGTAGCTATAAGATCTCAGTATGAATAAATGGCAAGGTGGTAATCCTTGACTTGACAACAGCTATAAACTCGTGCGATACATAGTCAACTGCAGCAAAATTACATTTACGCGCTCACAAGCCAACAATCGTCATGTTTCTAAACTACTGAATACATTTTAAAATGCTTACTACACAGGACAATGTCATTCCAGTCAAATAGTTGAAGTATAAACGTGACGCATGGCCCCAATGGAAGAAATAGCTTGGCAATTTAGCAATAGAAGCTTCAGAATGAAACTATGCCTCCACTCTCAATGATAATTGGAAACTTAGCTCTGGATTATTTTCCACCTTAGTGAATGGATGAGGCTTGAAGGCCTTCAAAGAGCATTTATTCTTTATCCTGTCCTATTGGTTATTAATTACTATGGGCAAGCAGCGTATTAGTCATTATGCGCGCAAGAGCTTCCAAATTACAATAAATAGTGTTTAATGTGCTAATGTATAGATAAAAAAAACTGATCAGAAATAAAATGACAATTAAACATCAATTAACATAATCAACTACATAGACATGCAATAAGGTTGGTAATACATTATCAAAATCCGCTCCAGCAACAGTTGTGATAACAAGCCGCAAATGCTTATTAGCTTATCTGAAGTGAATCTAACCCATTTATCTAGTACACAGACAGTGGGGTTGTGAAAAACAAAGTTTATCACTGAAACATACATACATAGATAACAATTATTTGTATATTAAAACTATATTTGTATAAAATAAACAATAGCACAGGTTAATAACCACAAATAACACAAGACTGCTTCATTGACAGAAAATTTGAGCAAAGAGCTTGTACTTTCTTTCGTCATGTGAAAGAGAAGACAGTTTTCTTAAATAATACAAACATTCACAGCTATTGAAGTGAGATCATGTTTGTATCTTTAGATATAAACGGTAATCTCAAATATAGAAACATTGTTTATACAAAAATATGCCTTTAAACTTTGTCAAGTTTAAAGGCATATTTTATTTCGCTTATAACTCTCTCTCTCTCTCACACTTAAATAATGAGTATAGACTACACAGATACTCACAGTTGTATGATCTATCAATTCGAAGAGTGACTGCTTAAAATAAATAGCACAGCCATCCTGCCGGTGACCGGTTTTCTGCTTGAACAGCCCTATATATCCCATTTCTTCAAATTTTGAATAGAATGTCCTGAGGTGGGTCTCTTGCACTTCCTGGAGGCATAGTATCTGAAACAATGAGTATTTATTTGTTGCATTTGTAGATTGTATAATCCATACATATAATAAACTTGACTGATGATAATAAAAGTGTCTGATGTCGAAGGAACAAAATGTTTGTCTATCTGTTTGGTTTTTGTTTCGGTGAACATGAATAATTTAAGTGGGTCTCTTGCTGCATGACTGCAGAAAAATTGTTGTAAAAAGTTAAGCCACACTGATTAAAGAGAAAGAAATATAACATGCATAACTTAATTCTAATACCCTTGAAAAAGAAATGACTAGAGAAATAAGCATTGAGTCAGCCAACCTTGCATCTCTCTTGACTTGGTTATAAAGTCATCTTGTGATTCATTCAGCTTCAAATTCATTTAGCGTAAACACCTTATTAATTCAGTCATATTGTCAACTTTTTCAATAGATTTTCTAAGCTTAGCTATATGAAAATTGTAAAGCAAGTGTGCCTGTTTGTAAACATTTCACAACTAAAAAAATTGTCATACTAAATTTATTAACAGATATAGGCGCGGAAGTAAACTTGAGTACAATTCTGGATAACTGTGCGTACAGAAAACAATAAGAACAGAAAAAAAATCTCATTTCCTAATATATGAATGTAATAAATCTAAATATACAATGGAACATTTTTATAATTAGACAGTCACTTGCATTTCCTGCCTACCGTTATAAAACCTACTATCTACATTGTAATTCATGCAGAACACCAATACTCCTCATATTAGTCTGGTAAATATTAGTCTAGAGTGGGATTGAACCGTTGGTGCTAAAAATGAAGGCACTACCAAATGCACCAAAACCAATACCATTGAAATGATCTGTCTAGGATTTCAAGTTTTTGAAGACATGCTAGGTAATGAACTAAACAGACTACTAAAACAATATTTGAAAAATCAAACTGGTTATGATATAACTGAAAATTAATAAAACTGCTTTGCAAATTAGTATTAATATGTTTAGTGATCATTAGAAACTTACATCAGGAGACAGGCTAATAATTTCATCAAATAGTCGGGCAGACCTCACTTTCCATCTAAGGTTTCCTGGATGGCACGATCTATACAGATATGGGTGACATTCTAGTAGGTACTGTGCCAATACATTGTATGATACGACTTTGAACCTGAACATGCCATCATCTGAAAATCACAATAAATTTTAACACATTTATAACAATTTTACAACTTTACCCATGCTTAAAATAGATCATAGTGAATATAAAAAAAGATATTTGCAGCTTACCATGACTGGAATCACTTTTGTTTGCAACAGTTTCCCAAACTCGAAATTTAGGAGTAGAGTCATTCCTTCTCCCCTGTCGATTGTCACTACTGTTTCAACAGAGAAAGACATCAACTAAGCAAACATTATACTTACAATAAACAAATGAATGTAAATTATTTTAGATAAAACAGTATAATCATTAGTAAATATCATCTGCATATATTATTTCTGGATGTATTATATAAAACTAAGATTGAATAATTATAATATGGCAGTAGTATAAGATTTCACAATAATATCTCAAGAAATTGAAACATTTATAAATAAATAATATTGTCAATTAAATAATAATAACAATGAGAGAGTGCTTGCTTAAAAAGCTTTTCATTGTTCTAATAATCAAATTTTTGGAAAAATTGTTAATTTTTTTATTTCATGATTTATAAGTACTTTTCATGATTATGTTTCATGACTACTTGAATAAAGTGTATTTTATGATTGAATAAAATAGGAAAATTTTAAGGAGTTTCTGTAATATGCCATACCATAAAATTGAACAAAATGTTGCAAATTCAATTGTCTCCACACTAGAGTGACTGAGTAGTGTCATGGATGTAGTCAATCTCTACTTACACGTTAAACTGACCCCCACAGCTGACATGCGCCAAGTTGGGTTGCAATGATTCACTCATTTGCTTATTTTTCTTGGGCTCATTTGAACTCAGAGGAGGTATCTTAATACGGAACCTCTTTTTGATACTAGCAAGTAGTCGGTACTGCTGCAGGTAATAGGAAGACGCTTTAAGTGGGGCACGTCGAATTTCTTCTGTACAGCATGTCTTGCCAATACAAGACAAATGGCTGAACTCGCTCACATGAGGTGTGCACCTTATATTTTCACATGTGAGCTTCAAATATCTGCAAAAACTGTGGGGCAATTTCAGCATAGCTTTGTAAAGGTTTCAACAACAAACTATAAACTTATTTAAATCATGACTAGCCTAACGATGACAACCAGTTTGTTCAACTGTACCACCTGCATTTTGCATTTGACATGGAATTTGCTCTGAGACAATCAATTTTGTAACCTGTAAAAAAAGGCAAAAAGTAATTCTCGATAATTTATCATCCCATTTGTGTTTCAACATCAAACAGACAATACACAAATATCAAAATAAATTAAAACATGTCTACCACTCTCAATCTCATTGACAGGCACCACCAAAGACAAATAATAATCTTGATCAATATGTTTCAAGCCTCTATTTATAAATGCCAAGCCTATTCAACCCAAGATTAATGATGAGAAGCCAGATGTGGAAATGAGATTTGATTCATAAAATGATTTACAAAAAATCACGATCACAGGTAAACACAAGGAAAACTACATGCCATAAATTTCACAATGGCTAGGTCATGATTTTTTTATCAAAATGGCAAACTGCATCCCAAATTTCAGCGCGACAGCAAAAACACTCACTTCAAGGAGAAGAAAACTCTTTTTTACCTATTATATAACTTTATTTCGCCTACCGTCACTCGAAACTATTCAAATGGAACTACAAAATATCCAATGATATGACAACAAATCACGAGTAACCTATAACAATAAAAAATAAACATTTTATGTGACATTTTGAAAGTAACTTACATGCATTTAGTTAAAGCCATAATTTAATAACTTGAAAAGGCAAAGAGCAAAATCCATGACAAGCATCTAAATTGTACTGTAAAAAAATATTTTTATTGACCCACCGACCTCTCGTATCAGTCGTATCTCTGTTGTGTCAAATATTGATGGTCACTGTCAAACTAAAACATTATTTAATTACGTTCGAAAACAAGAAATCTTTCTTAAATTATCCTAACGAAATAACTAATGAGAGTTGTAGTTTGATGAAAGCTCGTTACTAAACTAAGTCAACTTAAATACTTGTAAAAAAATTTAAAGTTTATTGATATCTCAATATTAAACTTAACCTTTTAACCGGGTCTTTTCTTCAACTATTAACAGTTAAGAGAAAGGTTACTCGTTTCATCGGAATCCCCTTGCAGCTTAATTATGCTGGCAACACAAGTTTAGTTGGGGAAGAAAATAAATATGAATTTGGCGGGTAGGGGCTGTGGCGTCGTTAGGGATGAACTGAATTATTGAAGAGTCGATAATTTTATTGGATACAGGATCAGTCGTTAATTGTCGATTCTACTCAATATCAATGAAAAAAATATCGATACTCACTCGTATCGAATCATTCTTGGATAATTGCAGTATAAACAAAAACAAGTATTTGTATTAATCATTGACGAATACAAAACTATAGGAATTTATGAAAATAAGTCAATTTATATAGTGATTTCTAAAAATGTAGATTTTCATTTCGATTCTAAAACAACTTATATCGAAGAAAAGTATCGACTGTATTTGCAATTAGGTACTCGTTTCATCCCTAGGCGTTCCTTCTTTCCCGGCGTTCGATCAATGGAAGAGCACTGTAAAACTTAAAACAGTTTTCGAGATTAACTATTGTGACAATAGAAGCAGTTTTATTACAAGAAGTGGTAAGAACTCTCACTTTTCTTTTAATTTAATCGTATCTTTATACATTTATCGGGGTATTAGACTATGTTCGATTCTGCATATCACCTTATGGTCATTAGAAAGTATTATAAAATTCATTCGTTTTACGTATATTTATGTAGAAGTAAAGAGATTTTCCCCTGCGTGTGCTGCGTTTTGTTTGCTGGTTTAAGTTGCACTCAAATAATGTATGATAGGTTTGTACCGTCTTAAAAGCTCTAAAAAAATCTACGATAATATGTCTATCCTTTTAAAATTGAGTCACTTCTACCATTTTATGGTATTCAAATTAAATCGATCGATAGTGCATAATATACGTAGTTGTTTAATACGTATGGTCCCCATGCGAAATTAATATTTCATTCGTCACAAGTATGTAATTGTGAATAAAATTGCCCCTGACATAACTTCATTTCAATGTTGATTGAATTTCTCAGGAGTTATCATGATTTTAAAATTACTTTGCAACAAAATAGCACCTAGGCGGCGACGCGGGCAAAGGGAAGCGAAACTGGCCGGCGCGGCGTTTTAACACACTCAAGGACACAGTTTACTTTTCACGGGCAACAGCGAGATTAATATAATTGTCGATCAAAGTTCCTATACCATCCATACAAGACGCCGTTGAAGTATTTTCACGAAAGTCCAATGACATGATTTTATATAGCTATATTTCGGGAAGAACCCTACTAAGTAATTATTTCTTTTTGTGAGGCGTTTAATGGGAAATATAGTTAAATACCTTATTTACCTAATATGTTGAATATGCAATTTAGTCTATATGTTTCAATAAAATATTATCATATATTCAGCTGCAAGCTGTCTTTTTCGGGACTTAGTAACTTTCAATTATTTATATTTCCGAAAAGCGCCCTTTCCCTTTTTAATACATTGTTTCGTTTACTTGCTGCAGCTAATGGAGCGAAATAATCATTGTAAACGGCAGCGGCAATCCGAGACGCCCTCTCCGCCTCCCTTACGAGTTAGAGAAGCTTCTGGAGGCAGGCGGAGCAGGAGCAGCCAACGCAGCACAGTTTCTGCGAGTTCCAGCCGGCATACGCCGCCTGTCCGACGCAGCGTCTCGGGTGACAGGAGCCGCAGCACGAGCAATCATGAGCAACGTGAAGGTGGATTTTTTCAACGTAACAGCAGACGTTCGAATTCCAGACGTCCAGCTCCAGCGC
Source organism: Heortia vitessoides (assembly GCA_020976665.1). Lineage (NCBI taxonomy): Eukaryota > Metazoa > Arthropoda > Insecta > Lepidoptera > Crambidae > Heortia > Heortia vitessoides. Next base: position 23,911,773 of record JACJUM010003259.1, on the reverse strand, counting down.
CGCAGCGACTTCGTCTTCAGGCCAGCGTTCCTACAGTCCATGTATGCCAGCGCACATGCCAAAATCGCCTTAATTCAGTGAAGCAGTCAATTCAGCTCATTGCAGGTGCACAGATTAAAAATGTCCTACCTGAATTTGACCCCTTGAATAAAAATCATCGGATCGATGTATGGATAAGGAAAGTTAACGAATATGCCGCTATCCATAACTGGGACGAAGATACCATCGTGCTGTTCGCGTTGCAAAAACTCCAAGGCTTGGCCAAAACATGGTATAGGAACTTAGATACCGTTATGTACAGTTGGTCGGAGTGGCAGCAAAAACTGATGGCCGCTTTTCCATTTGTGCAAAACTATGGCCAAGCGCTTGAAGAAATGATTAGGCGTAGGAACAAGTTCAATGAGCCATTAGAAATATATTTCCATGAAAAAATGGCGTTATTGAAGCGATGCAACATAGAAGGGAAGCGTGCTGTCGATTGCATCATACACGGCTTGAACGAAGAAACATTAAAAACTACTGCCGTAGCTATGCACTGCACAGAACCAAGCCACCTTCTTAGGTTCCTGATGACCAACCAGAGATTTTAAATTACGCGATATGCGTATAGTTCGCTCTAATTGTTCAAATAAAACCCGTGCCTAATTACATCAAGATTATTAACAACAACAATAATGCATTCAAATGTAACAACTCATTCAAATCAGAGTGTATTTAGTGTCTATTGTATAAAACGAGGTCATTCATAAAGCCAGCATTTAGTTGCTATTTTGAGTGAAATCTAATTTTATTAAGGCCGTACAATTATTGTTTCGCCTAACCGATATTTTCGAATCATTGCTTATATGATCCGAATTTTGCTTATCACAGCAGCAATATTTCTAACACTCATAGTCCTAAAATCTATTAGCATCACCTTTAATATCATAATTGTGATGTTTGACGTGATCTTAAAAAATTTAAACTGCCAGCTCGGAACCGTGTAGTTTTATCTGCACTAACCCTAGAGTGTAATTTAAACCTCTCGAATAACATAGCATTAGGCGTTACGCAAGACAATCGCGAGTTTTATTTATTGGTATATATAAATAGTAGGGCCTCTGTGTAAAAGTTATTTTTGCTTTTTTGCGATTGATGCACAAAGTCTAGCCGAGCTAGCTCGAATTTCCTCTCCCGTCCAATCAGCACACAGTAAGACGATGTTTCGACCTAAAGAGAGTTCATGACTAATCCAGAATAGCTCATCCATTAATTGAGTTATTATAAAACACGTCCCATTGTGCTGGCAGGACGAGCAAGAAAGGCCTGTAATGTTCTAAAAACAAAGTAAGCGGCATGGTAATGGCTCATACAGCGTCTATGCGAATACTCAGTGTGGTATAATTAAGTGATAATTTACTATGTGTGTCTAAATATGATATTTTTTAAAAAACCTATTTATAATCTCTAAATATAGTACGTAGAAGCATATGCTATAAGCATAAGAGTAATAACTGATATAAATGTGAATGGATTGTTGATTGATTGGATATCTGTCACTCGTATCAAGCTATAATGAACAAACTTTACCAACCAATTTTATCAGTACAATCAATCAAAGGGACATCTGTATTAACATACGATTGTCATTGAAGCGATAGTAATACTTTTCAATGTCTGCTTTGTAATGCTTTTAAGAATTTCTGTTTTCGACAAGTGTAAGCGACTTCATTCTTTGAGTAGCCTATTTTTCTCCAAAGTCCCATCTGCTTTTAAACATACCAAAATTCACCAAAATTGTCATATATCAAAAATGAAACGCTATAGGTTGTGAGGATAGATATATTCAGCCCGTGGATGCCGACATCGATCTTGTAACTGTTCTGGTATCTCTGCAGCCCGTTGAGATGCTGGATACAAAGAGTAACGCATCATTACGAACGCATTATAATATTTGTAAGGGTCACTTAATTTATTTACCCTTGATTCTTTTAAAACCAAGGGGGAAAATAAATTTGCTATGAGTACATTTCGTGACAACTCTGCCAGGAATATATTTGGTAGCAGATAAGTTGAGATACTTAATTTTATTGAATTATACCTCAATGGTCTCCGATCTGTTTTAAATAGTTTTGGTTAATAAGAACGGCGATGGATAGCGAGCACTATACATTTATTGTAATCCAGTACTATAATCACTTTTATATTTTTATTGTAATCCAGTAGAATACTGTAGCATTTTCAATACGTATCATTATTAAATAAGATTGTGGTAAATGCTATTATAGCTAGATTAGAATGACACCTGTCTTTAAAAATGATCTTTAATGGATTTTTGACTTAATTTCGGTTGATCTTATATGTGAATTCTTTGCCATTTAAACAACATTAATAATAGGTTATGATGCCAAATTCCATAATGTCTACGTAAAGTTTTCGTGCGACGCATTTGCGTTGACATATGTCGTTTTAATCAAGCTATATTTTAATTTGTGTAAGTTTTCTACTCTAATCATAGTCGTAGAATGTAGTCATGAATGTGATCTCTCGAAGAGTCAGGTTCAAGTCCGTGAAGGAAATGGAATGGTGCAAGAATGCTGGATGTACAAAAGTTACTGAGAGAGGGGTTTCTGGCCTTAAATATGGCCCTAAAAGGTGCTGCGTGCGGGGTTACGGAAGTGTACCTACTGTATACATATAATCTGAGTAGTTTTTGATTGGTATTTAATAAAAAATTTTGATAGCAGGAGCAGTTTTATCAATACTTTCTAACATTTACGCGTTTATTAATCATAATAAGCCGGTGCCGTGTAGTACCGGCAGAATAGAATAATGCAACAGGTGTCGTAAGAGGCGCTAAGGTACTAAAACCAAAAGATGGAGATCCATCCAAAACAGTGCAGCTCAAATGCACAGGGCGGGGATGTGTAGCAGCATCCCAGCGTAGCAATTATGAGCAATAAACCTCCTTTCCTGGAGAAGCTTATGTGGAACAGTGGACTTCCAATGACTTGTATGAACCATAATAACATTACTTTTCAACTGCATTAAAACGCGGTTTATTTATTTTTTACATTTTTGTTCGAAGTTCTGGTTAAGTTGAGTAGGATAGGAGTTGAGAAGAGAGGGTAAGGACACGATTATCCTAGAGTCTGGCAACCTGCTCTACTACCAGGAGGGAGTCCAACGATCCCATAGTGGTTTCGGATTTATCATCCACAAGTCTCTCATTAACAACATAATTACCATCGAAAGTGTGTTGAGTAGGGTAGTGTACTTAATACTCAGAATATCCGTAAGATATCTGCTGAAGAACATTCGGGTATACTCACTGACCTCGTCACATCCGGATTATGAAGTGGAGACTATGTATGAGGACATAAACTCTTTGTTTCAGCGCCTCACAGTTAGTGGACCTGGATAAGCCCCAATGGTTCCACGAGAACTGAGATAGACTTCAACTTGAAGAACAAAAAACGAATATTCAATAATGTCTCCCTGATCCACATGGTTAAAACTGGTAGCGATCACAAGATAGTGAGAGGCATATTGAATGTCAACGTTAAATAGTCATAGGTTTCGCCTGATGAAGTCCACGTTCCGCACTACTATTATATATACTATACCATATACTATATAATAATGGAATCGTCAAACAAACGTTTTAGTAATGCTAATATTTAGCAATGGACTAGCCATTCTATGTCAATATTGGAAAATTGCTGTCTATAATAAAAGTTCATGAGGCATTGTTGAATTGCGATTGTTGAACAAATATATAATTTTGTTCACAGATTAAAAACCTCTTACTGCACATTGTAAATTTCTCTAAAGGGCAACTACTTGACCTACAAGTGTAATAAGATTAAAGTTACAGTAGATTTTACAAACTATCATTCTAAAAAGAAAACTTCTATAAAGTAATGGTTAAAAAAAATCTTATTTATGATTTTAACACACTCACCGGTTATTTTAGTGTAATTTAGTTCACGATAACCCTTAAAGCTCGGCATCTTCTAGCAAAGCCAATCTAATTGAGCTTGCGAATGGCACACTTACCGGCGTTTGCTTGTGCTTCTGTGCGTCGCAGGTCATGCCAGCCCTCCGAGGCGGCAATTAATTCGGCGCTGTGTTTCATCAATTATGCCAAGGTGCCCATCCGATCTCCAGCTGATGACTCAGACTAATCCAGTCTAGCATCTACTCAAATATTACGCCTCCTTTCTACGGATATACTCGTTTGATAAGAACGAGAACAGCCCGTGACCATCCAGTCCAAATCTATAGGGAAAGCTTTAAAATCGTAACTAACGTAACGTATCACTCCCGATGGTGGTACCTCAGGGACTCGACCGTCACATAAAACGGATCGAGATACATTAATAAAACATAAAAATAAAATACAATTAAATTTATTATCACAATGAATACTATAACAAATTACAAACTTTTATAATATTCTTCTTACATAAATACCTAAAATTATACTATCACACAAAGCAGCGAACACTGACGTATTTCTCTAACAGGAACCAAGAACTTCTCACTCTCACAGACATTAACCGACTGCTCTATTATAATTGATGGGCATCAGTCGCGCGTGGTCTTACCAAGATGGCAGGCATTGGTCGTGTGGTCTCAGAAAGTGATTAGGGCAACGCGACCGATGCCCGCCATTTTGTAAAAGCAAGAGACCTGCTCCGGAGCTCCAGAGACCTGCTAGCGATCAACGATATACCGCCAATATAATGAGTTTTCTAAAAGTGAATGACGTCAAAAGAACGCATGTTGAGTATTTAATATCGATGAAATGTTTCTCTATGTTCGAAAAACCGTTCTAACGTGTTTACCACCTATAAAAAAAAACACGATTGTAGTATTAAAAACAATTTTTATAATATTTTGTCTGTCCGCCTGTTGCGTCTTACAAAAAATATAGTGGTTTCGATAGTTGCTATAATAGTATTGATTTTGGAGAATGAGAATAACAATAAAAATGTTAAATTCGCCAAATTTAATTCAATACAGAAACAATGAGTACACCCGTGCATCAGCGAGTGCACGTTTTGTGTACATATAATCAAATAAAATGTTTGTAGGTAATTTAATTAGGATTTGTTAGGTTTTCTTAATTTAAAATTATAAGTAATTATTATTTCTATAAATCTTGAATCGTATAGTTAAATTTTATAATTTCTTTTATCAAAACATAATGTTTTACTTCGTTGTCTATAGCTTGTTTTAATATTAATATTAATTTCTAAACGATTTCCAGCTGGCAATTGTGATGACAGAAAACATAGATAAAAAATAAATTACTTATACATCACCGGTGTTTATTTATTCTCTTTAATATTTTGTGTCTAATACTAAATACAAGCCTACGCTATTTAAATTCCTGTGCCATTTCGTATATAATATTAATAGTGCTAAACCTGGGACTAACATTCTATGTGCAACAACTGGTCAGTCAATATGCCATTTCGTCTGTTTAGTATAGCTGTTTATTTATGTTGAATTACTAATTTTATTTTACGCTAAGAAAACCTGAATCATATTGATTATTTTTTTAGTCTTATAAACTTTCACTATAATATTTATTTTTAAGATGCTCAAAAGTAATTCAAGCATTTAGCATACATTTAAGGATGACATTTTAAACCAAAAGTACTAATTTATAAGTAATCGAGGAGGGACTTCGCTTACAGGTTTAATGATTATATCTCATTGAAGCTTATGAAGTCGTATCGTTTCGTATTATAAAAGTATCGACAATAGGAAATCTTTTGATTGCAAATATTTATATTTAGATTAACACAATGATTTTAATTAGTTCATAAATAGCTTATCTGCTTTTTATTAAATCGGTATATAATGAAGAGCATGCTGCCGTATTCTAACAGTTTATTGTTATAACCTATGAGTTGTATAACTTAACATAAAATATGGATAGGACTTACACTCTTTTTAATCTCCAGAATAATATAATAAGTAATTTAGACTGTTTCTGCAACAAAATGTTAGGCATATTTATCTTAGTTTCCATATTATTAAAAAAAAATTAATTTGGTTCTTTTTATACTGTGCTGGTTTGAATGTATCATATCACTTGAAGCGAAGCAACCTTCATTGTTTCTCATGCATCATTTTAATTGGAGCTGATAGAAAATCGTTTTTCTGTTTATTTAAAATAACTCTGAGCCAAAATAGTCTAATAAAACAGCTTGTACTTGGTTATTTTAGTAATAATTATAGTGCAATAGCTCCCAATGTTTGTATTAACATTTACTAAGTCTAGATAGTATATAAATTGTCTTGTGGATGATTAAAAACAGAATCCAAGACAGATCTGGGACCAACTAAAGTCAAACAACACATTGCCATTTCGATGAGTGTATGACACTTAAGCTAACAAAGGGTGTAGGGTTGAGCTGAGTAGTTCAAGTAGCAAGACAACAAAATTAGGTTACATATTAGACCACATATATATGATAAGATGTTGAAATGTTCTAAATAGTGTTTCATATTTATTTATTTAACTTTATTGCACAAAATGTACTAATGGCAGACTTAATGCCAGATGGCATTATCTCCCAGTCAACCATTACATGAAACAGAAAAAATATATATAGTGGTTCAGACAATATATACACAAAATAGATAAACATGACATACATATTTGTATAAATAAACACAATAGATGCATATGATATAATATTTTTTTTTATAAAATAACGTACATCAAAAATAGGGTTATAAAGTTTATATATGTATTACCTTTTTGCATTAATATAAATTATAATAAAGATGTACCCATATATTTTTTATTTTGTGTTATTATAAATTTGTATAAACATATCTAGAATTTGTGCCAGGTATATACCTATATATATATTTATTTACATATTTATACAAACAGATTAAAATATACAGAATAAACATACAAACAGATTAAGCAAGCAGGCCCAACTGTAGGTGTGAATATTTACCTAAGCTCTAATGCAGAATGATCATTGCATTGATTTGACTTTTGGTACTAGATATTCTGGCACTATGATTTTGCCAAGCCTTTGGCTCAATATGTAGAAAACAAATGTGCTTATTTAGTGAGGAAAACTATTTTAAAAAGTATATAAAAACTGAATATATAGAACTGGTTATGTATTCTGTTTTTGTCTTATCCTGTTATGTAACCAATGGCTGATAAAAATACTATATAAAAGAAAGCTTACAGTAAAAGCTTTCGGAAGTATGTCTAATATCTTAATGATAGATTTAGTTGATAGATTCCTCTAGATAGATAGTTAGAAGTAGAGAGAATTGTATAACTCATTTGTTTCAGAAGGTGCACTTCAATATGGTGTTAAAGAGTTAACTTTGATTGTGAAAAATGTTTAAAATAGAATCCTATGTCACACCAATCCTGCTCAGCTATGTGGACAAATATGTGCGAGATTTCAAGCCAGCGGATGCCCAGGCAAGTTGCATAATATTCTTTTACAAACCACCACATTTTAAGACAATATATATTCACCAACTCTTTACTACTTATTATAAAACAAAGTGGCACTATCTATTTTCGGAACTAAACCAAAAACTACCAATGCACTGATTGAAACCGTGGGTAAATCCATTTCTCATGGTTTTCACCATTAGATGGAACAATTTGGAACAATTATTTGTTTGATGATCATTTTCTGTAAATTGGTTATGACTGATTAGGTTGCAGTTTAATATATTTGCATTTGAAGCAAAACTGAAATTTCACTTGTGAATGCATTATAAAGCAGACTCTTTTTTGTTTATGAATCTGATTTGCAGTTCTATTCTTATACCAATTAGTTGTTTAATGTGTTAGATGACGTTTATAATCCCTCGGGTCATCAGGTTCGCCTGTATAACATATACATATTTATAAAATCACTTCCTTATTGGAAATTAAAATATTAATGTTATTATCATTTCTTATTTATTTGACGAGTAATAAGTTCTTGTAATGGACCTACTTGAATAATGTATACTTGACATGGCCTTTGATTTCTTCAGTTTTGTCGTTATCTAGAAATTAATGTGTGTATTTGCACTATCAAGTATGATATATTTTGTATGCATTGTTAGCAAGATATTCGTGTATATACATGTGCAAGATTACTTAATGATTTCCATGTTATTTTGTATTGAAAAAACAATGGATAAAATATTTAGAATCTGTGTAGTTATAAAATTTTTATACAAGTATTTACCACCGTCTTAAGTATTAGTTATAGAATAGTTTAATTTCAGTGTATAACAAGTACCTAACATTATATAGGATAATAAGAGCACCATTTATTTAATTGTGTAATCAATCTAAATGAAATTGAATCTATTCAAGTAGTGGGTGAGTGTATGAACTTGAACACATGATCACACTGGATGCCAAGTACATATAAGGGATCCTATTGATGAATGTCTTTAGGAGGACTATGAAGAGCCTAGTCTTATGGCTGAAGTGACGGTCTAGTGCCTCTATTTGGTGTATGGTTTTGGTTTATTAGAGTCATAGTAGTATAACTAAACTTATATTTTTATATCTAGGTGTCGCTATGGGGCGGTGGGGTGGCACTTCACAATCTGGTGCTCAAAGCAGACGTGCTGCAGCAGGAGGTGTCGCTGCCCTTCACACTGGTCTCCGGCCGAATCCATGAGCTGCTCATCCAGGTGCCATGGACCAAGATCATGTCGGAGCCCATTGTGGTCACGATTGATACCATCGGTGAGTATTCTTTAGCCTCGGCTGCTGATGCAGGTACCGTTTGAAACCATTTTGCTGGAGCCAAGGCCAAGGTCATAAATAATAATAATTACCTACAACATCTCATACATTGACCTGACTTCGTTTTGAGTCGCTTAAAGGACTTATGTTAACAAAGCCAGAGAAATCACAAATATACTACTTAAATACATATATTTAACACCCAGACACCGAACAAACACAAATATTTTCTCTGGATGATGATTGATGATAGTGATCCTATCTTGCTGCACAAGATAGGATCACTTTCATCTGCGGCATCGGGACCGTCAAGTATAAAAAAGAATAGTTGGAATTATTAGTAATTTTGTTGACATAGTTTATTTTTTTGTTCCAGAATGTGTTCTGAGCCTAAACCCGCCTCCGACCGATGAAAATGCACCACCCGAGCCACAAAGGTAATATCATTTAAATGATTTTGGTTTCAATAAAGTTTATTATTATTACTATCTCCGGAATTTAAATAATATTGTGACACATTGACTGAAGAAATTTAAAATGAGAGCTTTATCGTGTGCCCATTGTCAGATTTCGGCCTTAGCTTCAGCAATTGATAATAATAAGCATCACCATTCAAGCTCGTAATTGCTCAAGCATTTCTAGGGCGTCAAGCTCAAGTAAGCGTCGACTAAGTACCGGCGTTACATACCAGTTTGTACATGGGTTAGATCTCGTACAACAGGTCATCTGCATTGGTACCTCACTCTCCGCCTATTTCTACCGCCAAATAGAAATGTTCGCTTTTTGCTATGTTCCGGTCGGAAGGGTGAGAGAGGCAGTGAATTTACTGGGAAATGTGGCGTAAAATCCTCAAGTCGCAAGGTTGGCAAAGCGTTAGTGATATCCTTGTGATATAACAGGCGTCTTGCAGTAACGTTTACTATCACGCGGATTGTATGCTTGTGTGTCGACCTGGACTAATAAAAAAAAATATTTGTTTAAATTCTGTTCTAATCACTTTCAAGTGTTTGAGAGGAGGCCTTCGACCAGAAATGTGACCGACATTAATATGACTGATTTTCCAATAAAGATGTGCAAGACAGCATGCGCCAAGCGAGATCAAAGCTAATCTTAGATAATTGCCATCGCTGCTATACACTGAAGGCTGCCAGCCTTGCCTTAGAAGAATCAGATTTGGTTGCGTATGAACTTGCTGGAGCTGTGCGTGTTGTGCAACGCGAATGTATTACGCAGAAGCCAATCTCTGTAGTAACTGTATTTATTAAAAAAGTATTTACACAAGTATATAGTTTGTCAGATTTTTTCTCTTGAGACTTTAGATTGTTCAGATTGCTGTTCCCCTTATTCACACAATGTACTTACGTCAGTAACTGTTGCTGTTTGTCTCGATATATTCCATCACTGTTCGCAATTTGAAGACCTGATCCACATATAGTTTATGTGTGGTGGGGTGTTGAACATAGCTCACGTTGTTTCACTCTGTAACATATCAAGTATTTCTATATTACTATTGCTAGCTGTGCCCGATAGCTGGATGCATTAAGTCCTTATAGGTTTTAATTAATATATTTTCGAAATAAAATTCAATTTCCAAAAAGTAAAACAAAGCTCTCATGTAAACACTTTAGTTATTTTTTAATATTATTAATTCTTTGAAAACATTGAAAACGTTAAATTTGTAGCTGGGTTTAAAAAAAAATTATGGAAAGTTCATTGACCCAATTATAACATCAATCTAAAATCTGTCTTTTATTTTGTTTGCTTCACTTAGAATGCCTGTAATGTGTAATATTAGTGTAATTATTTACAAATTGCGAAATTTGTGTTAGCAAATCCAAATGCGAGTAATTTATTGAATATTGTACCTAATTTTAAAAAGCGAATTTTTTTTACAATTTCATTGCACCACACATTGCTGCTTAGTAATCAAAAGTAGGTAGGCGAGTTGTGGGTTCGATCTCCTACTAGGACAAACATTTATGTGTTGAATATATATAAAAGATCTATTTTCGTACCATCTATATATCAATATGTGAAGCAAAAAATAATAAATTTATTTATTGCAATCGAGCGAATGGATTTACGTGAAATTGGACACATTTAAAGTTAATATCAAGAAGAAGTGCAAAAAATTTCTATTATACAAAATGCGCAAGAAATACATTAAATTTCAATTGTTTTCATATTGTCATTCTTAAATGGAATAAAAAATGATTGTCTTCTTAATGTCAAACAAATATTGAATGAGCTTTTATATATGAAATTTTGTTAATTATGACCGATTTTCCACCACCTGACCGCTACTTTTTATGGTTCCTTAATTATATGCCTGATGTTCATAACACACTTGCTTTAAGCGACTTATCTCGAAGGCTGATCAATGTATGCTTTGTGCGATTTCATCTTTATGTAAAATAAAACTTCGTGTCACGGTGTTTGTTTGTCGGGATGAACTTCTAAAGTACTGAACCGATTTTAATCAATTTTTGCTTACTATGCACAGATTGATCCAACTTGAGAGATATGATAGTTTATATTTTTTTTCTGATAGGAAGGACGACGTTTGTTCCTTTGCTCAAATATATCTATTACTAGCGACCCGCCCGGGCTTTGCACGGGTGGAATGAGGATAAAAAATGGTAATTGTAGGTTATTCCTAAAAGATAGACATTTGCCATCGAGGTTTTTTTAAGGAGTATATTACAATGCTGTAGTACAATATTTTGATATAGAACATGTTTATTTATAACACCATATTTAAACCTCTGAAACGTTCAGTGTTTCTCTACTATATTATGCATATACAAATATTGCAGTACATTATTTTGATCTATCTCGTCGGGTTCAGCCAGCGTTTGCTATGTCAAAAATAGCTTCAAAATCCATTGCGGAGTTTGAGAAAGATCTAAGCGTAGGGACAGACGGACAGCGGGAAGCGACTTTGTTTTGTGCTGTGTAGTGATAATTTGAACTATTTTATCACTTACATGTTAAGTCAAGAACAATGGCCGGCCAAATCTATTAAATTAAAGAAAAGATTACTGAGTATCTTTTTTAAGGTTACGTAAAGTTCAAAGACATTGAACGTTTGATTCTTAACCATTGAGAATTAGTCACGGTTACAATAATACAATTAAAGTCAGACTGACCCGATGGCGCCGATGTCAGTGATCCTATCTTGTGCGTCAAAGGTCGTGGGCTCGATTTCCACCAAGTACAAAATGTTATATGATGATATTTGTGTTTGTTCTGTGTCTGGGTGATTTATCTGTTGCCTGGCGTCCGCAACACAAGTACTTCAAGTGACTTACCACGGAGTCAGGTCAATGTATGAGATGTTGTGTGATATTTATTTAGTATGATTTTGAGCATCCATTAACGAACGAGATTATACCTCATTTTCCTATGAAATTTGATTTCACAATGTGGATGGTATCACCCTAACACGTTCAGAAGACGATGTTAGACACGTTAATCAGTAGATGTTAGAGATATGCAGAGCAAAAATCACAACAACGTTGGCAATTTAAACATAATGAATAAATCTAATATATAAAATTCTCGTGTCACAGTGTTAGTTTACATACTCCTCCGATACGTCTTGATTGATTCTAATGAGATTTATATGCATAATTTGTAGGTATGAGAATAGGTTACTATTTTTTATACCCACAGGCGATAAGGGTTATCCAAACCTAACATATTTTTGAATTTTTTTGGTCAATTATTTTTTTTATAATTAGGCATTAAAATACATACAACCTTAAATTATCACCCTCTTATCACCAACCCCCATATAGTAAGTATATATTAATATAAGGAAAGCGAAAATAATTCTGCAAGCATTGAGTTGATCGTGATAAATGTATTTATGTATCGATTTCCTGTGATGTGATAAAAAGTTGAAAAATCGGACAACAGAGCTGGTTCTGGCAGGAAAATGGTTATAGTTTTTTTGAGGCTGGATTAATCGTACGTTTTGTGGAGAGCGTGTCACTTTAGTTGACACGCCCGATGGCGCATTCGGTAGTGTTTTTATCTTGTGCGCCAAAAGTCGTGGGTTCAAGCCCCACCCAGGAAAAATATGTATGTTTGTTCATAGTCTGGGATTTAAATATGTATTATATTTGCGAATACTCAGTTGATTGACGTCTGTAACATGCGTGAATGTGAGTGTATTATATATTGTGTCTGTATTTGTTATAATTTGCTTTTTGAGAGTTTAGCATTTACCCGAGGCCTCGCTCGCATTTAGTCTTCCCTGTTAAAATTCACTAGGATTGGTTCAGTATATAAAGCTTGAAAAAGTATCAAATAATAAACAAACTTATTTATATATCAAATGATAAATAAATTTATTCATATTAGTATTTGTTAGGATGTTACTTTTAACATCCCAACAAACATGGAAAGCCATGTTCTGCAATTTTTTTTCTGATTAACGTTACAGTCCTCAGAAACACAGTAGTGAAGAGAAAGGAAAAGGTTAAAGGTTGTTCGAGGTTCTCTTATGCGTTGGTTGTGTTGCAGGCGGACGCAGGTGGTGGAGGCGCCACCGGGCTACATGCAGGCGCTGGTGCGCCGCATCGTCAGCAACATCGCCCTGCGCGTGCACCACCTCATCGTGAAGTACGTGCAGGACGACATCGTGCTCTCGCTGAACGTGAAGCACCTGGCGGTGGACAGCGCCGGCTCAACTTGGGAGCCCGCCTTCGCTGGTACAGTCTTCGAGATTGTTTTTTGTATATATAAGCTCGTTTTGATGTTAGGGGTTTTATATGACGCTCAGCTCGCTATTCGATTGCAAGTAAAATACGTAAGTCATGCTTCTCGGAACACTCTGCGATCCTAGTTAGGTATGTTGGGATTTCGGGCAAGAGCCGCGCTCTAAAGATCATAAACTAAATATGAAGATAAACCATAAATAAAATTTACATGATGCTAACGGCTAGTTCTTTCAACGCACTTCACCCACTTTAGAAGCCAAATTGTTGAGTACCCGACGGTTTCAAAGGCATTCGCACCCGCGTACTTTTACGTTGTGCAATAAGCCTCCTGCGGAGGTTTTACGGACCTTCAGTTATTTGAAGGTTGTGTACGCATTTTTTTTGTATATAATCTTTATTTTCTGCAATGAATGTATAATTAAATTACGTAAGAAATTTCCCGATTACAGTGTATTTTAGAGATTGCACAAAATTAAGTACATTATAATTACCAGAAAAAATACAAGTTGTTTCAAGATTAAGAACTTATTATCATCATACCAACCTTTGAGAGTCCATAGGCATCCCTAAGAAAAAGGGAATTTTGCTTATAATTGCCGCGTTGGGCAAACGTGTTGGCAATGCAGAGCGCAGCTTTCGCGACGGGGATGCTGCTGCCCATCTCCGCCCTGTGCGTTTGAGCTGCATTGTCACGGATGGATATACCGCTTTTTATCGGTTCTGGTACCTTAATCGCCTTTTACGACACCTGGTACTGGGGAGGTACTATTCTACTCTGCCGGTACCTCACGGCTTCGGGACTCGAACTTAGTTAATTACTTCACCTACAACATTGAAGGAATAGCGCTGATTTGTCAGCACAAAACAGTCGACGAGTCTGCTAAGGTCTCGATAGCACAACGGTCGTACAGTCTCCCGGCTTGGGAATGATGCAGGTTCTGAACTATGAGACAAGTTGTTTCTGTTTCTAATAAATATTAACTTGAATATAACTCAGGATTGTTTCTTGTATAAAACCTGTAAAGTAACCAGTTATATATACAACAGTAAGTATAAGAATTAATAACCAATACGATCCTTAAAACTATAGCGGGATTGTGGGTTTGTATATGAAAATGTATGGTGGTATGGTTGTGGCTCTTTCACGCAAGACTGAACAAAGATTGAACAGATCTGTCTGATATTTAACACATATATTGCTGACAGTCTGGAGTAACACATAAGCTACTCATTAATCCAAAAACTTCAGACAACGCAGTTTAGCAGTCAGGTAGCAAAACTTCTTAGCAGAATAAGAAGACATCCTCAGGAATGAGATATAGGGATGAATTTTGAATGGATATAGTCCAATGTATCCTTCATTTCCTCCATGTAGATATAGAGCAGAACGAGCCCACGATACGGAGGTTGGTGCGGCTGGACGACCTGACGTTGTGCCTGGACCGCGCCGACTCCGACGGCAAGATACGTTTCTACCAGGAACCGCTGCTGTATAAATGTCAGCTCGATTTAAGGTTAGTTTTACTCTAAAACGTGTTTGTATTTCTTTATCATCATATTAGCGGTTGGATGTCCACTCCTGAACTTGGGCCTCCCTAATTGATCTCCAATAGGACCGGTTGTATGCGGCCTGTATCCAGCGCGATCCTGCGGTTTTAGTCATATCGTCGCCCTACGCGTACCGGAACTTGTTCTCCATTCCAGAATCTTACGACTCCATAGGCCTATGGCTCGCTTTTTGTTTTTATTTTATAATTCAAAATTTATACTGAAGCAATCATTGCCGGTTTATTTAATCTAATTGTATAGTATGGTAATAACAATAATTAATAGCAAACAATTATTAAACAAGCTACATAATGTTATAACTCATTTTTATATATAATACAGACAAACCTGACGACCCAAGCGATCATGAAAATCATCTAACAAAGATATTTCATTAGAGCTACCTTAGACTAGTCAGCCGGCACCAGACGAGTCTTAAAACAAATTTTGCTGCAGGTTAATTACGCGACCCACCAGAAAGGAAAACTGGTGGTGGTAAAGGTTCTACCAACACCACCTATGCAGTACTTGGCGCTAATATAACCCCCACCGGCGTTGGCGCTAACAAACCATTGTCTTAAAGCTTGTGGTTAAAGCAGGTCAATCCCAAGCAGTTTTGTGTTGACATAATCTTTAACGTTATTGTAAGCTTTGGAGATAAGCTTATTTTAATACACATATTTCAGACCCAACAGAGAACAAACACAAATATTATCATATAAATATTTGCTCTGGGTTGGTATCGAACCCACGACCCTTGGCGCACAAGATCATCTGCGTTCACTAGCGTCTGCGCCAACGGGCCCGTCAATTTATAAAAGTTACAAATATAATACTTAAATACATATTTTTAACACACATATACAAACACAAATACACTCATTTTCAAAAAAACGGGCGGTTTTGATTTTAATTCTTCTTTAAAAAATACGGTACCAAAATGATTTCAATCATTTGTTCATGTTACTGGCCGGTTTTAATAATGCCGTGGTGTTTGAAACAGTGCGTTCTACATTCAAATCTTTGTTTGATGCTCGTTTTTACATAAAACCACTTTTTATCCTACATTTTTGGTGCGAAGTTCCAAAGGATAATATTGCGGCTAATATACGCAGTCATCGCCCGGCCCGCGGCCCTAAGTTACTCCGTGAGCAAAGAGTTGCCAGGCTTAGGTTTGCTCGAAATTGTGAATCATGGACTCAAGAAGACTGGAATAGGGCATTGTTCTCCGATGAAGCCAGGATATCTCTGTTCGGTGAAGATCGACGTCGGTCAGTGCTACGAAGACGAGGAGAACGCGTTGCAGAGGCTTGTTTTGAATAAATCACACCTTATGGTGGTTGCTCTGTTATGTTTTGGGCAGGAATAAATTAAATGGATCGTAAAGAGTTAGTCTTCATTGAAAACGGCTCACTGACTGGATATTGATACATAACAGAAGTTCTAATTCCTCATGCACAACCCGCATTGGCCGCTTTAGGCGAATACTCAATTTTTATGGACGACAACGCTCGCGCCCACCGGTCTGGCGATGTGGAAGCGTATGTGCAAGAGGTCAGCATTTGTCGTTTAGATTGGCCAGCTCGGAGTCCCGACCTCAATCCTATAGAGCATGTCTGTGACGTTCTGAAACGACGCGTGAGATCAGTACAACCGGCTCCGCAGTCCATCAGAGAGCTGAAGAATGTGATTACCGCGGAATGGGAACGTATTCCGCAAGCAAGTATCCGGGATATCGTCGCTTGCATACCCAGACGAATTCAAGCTGTGATTTCAGCTAGAGGGGGTCACACTCGATACTAAAAATTTATCTGCTTTTACTTTATTTAAGAAAAAACAAACAAAAATCTTTGTTAACTTTTACTTCACGAGCGTATGCACTACTAGCGAGCATACACTACTAGTGAACTTTAGCATTGAAATCCATAAATTTTATCAAAGTTTTATGATAATACTAACGTAAACGATTATTTGCTTATTATTTTACAAAATTGTGAAAGTAAAACTACTTATAATTATCAAACAAACCAATAGTAACATTTGAAATGGTTTATTACTTAGGTGCCCGTTTTTTTTTGTAAAGAGTGTATTTATATAGTTTTCTATTTATCGCATTAAATTATCACTTGAGCATGAAAATAAAACGCTGAATACTATGGTAGGCCTTGCATTCTTACTGTGATCCTAAACCTCATATAATGGTACAGCGACAGTCTCAAGAAAGTATTTTTCATTGCATATGTTCAGTTTTGTGACTGACTCGATTCCCAAGATCTTTTCTGTGGGTTTTTTGCTGACCATATTTTTAAATTGTTTGTTTTGTGACCGTTAATGATTTATTTCATCGTCATCATCATTACATCCGTAAAACGGACACTGCTGGATACTTGACGCGCTGAACAAACGTCTCCTTTTAGGACACCCAGTTCAGGGGGAGGTACTATTCTACGCCAGACGGCAATATTTGTATTTGTAATATCTCTGTTGTCTGATATCGAATCGTACCACAAATGCTTTTAGTTACTAAACTTTAGTTACTAACTACTATTTGACGGACCCGATGGCGCAGATGGCAGTGATCTTGTCTTGTGAGCCAAAGGTCGTGGTTTCGATCCCCATCCAGGGCAAATATTTCATCTTCATACCGGCCATTAGTCTACTGCTGGACATAGGCCTCCCTGAGAGAAAATTGCCGTGCTGGGTGAGCGTGTTAGTAACTGTAAAGCGCAGCTTTTGCGACGGGGGTGCTCTGCCCATCCCCGCCCTGTGCATTTCATTGGCACTGTTAAGGATGGATATACCGCCATCAGTCAGTTCTGGTACCTTAATTGCCTTTTACGATACCTAGCACAGAGGGAGATATTATTCTTCTCTGCCGGTACCCCACGGTAAATATTTATATGGTCATATTTATAGTTGTAATGTGTCTGGGTGTTAAATATATGTTTTTAAGTATTTTATCTGTGATTCCTCTGATGTTTGTAACGCAAGTGATTTAAGCTACTTATTACGAAATCAGGTAAATATAGAGGGTATGAATTTATTTATTACTATTATTTACATAGGTACATTTTAAGGAGACAAGTCAATGTATGGGAAGTTTTTTTTACATTCGATAGTCCACTAACATTCGAAACTAAACTTACCAGAAGTTTAGTTTCTGATGTACATGTACAGTTTGTGGTTTTCAATCAATTTATCTGTCTACAGGGTGCTGACCCGGCTGGTGTCGGCGAACACCCGGCGCGCCAGCAGCCTTAGCGTGCACCTGCGCTCCTCGAAGCTGGCGTGGGGCGTCACTAACGACCAGCTCGCGCTACTGCTCCGGCTCGTCCGAGAACGTCCCAACATAGAAACGAAAACCGCGCCGCCAGCGCCCAAAGCGCCCATGCAGTCTGCCTCTATGCGTGAGTGGATTTTGATTTAGCTCTTCACAGCCAGGAATAGAAAGATTTAAGTTTCTACCTAGCCGTGAGGTACCGGCGGAGTCTAATAGTACCTCAACTTGACCGAGGTCTCGTTCGAGGCGGCTAAGATGGCGGTATATCCATCCGATACAGTGCAGGTCTAATGCAAAAGGCAAGGATAGGCAGCAGCATTCCAGTTACGAAGCTACGCTCTGAACCCCACCACGCCTCTCCAGCTTGGCAATTATAATAATATAATAATAATAATAATAATAACTTTATTCAACAACAAAAGGTAACTTAAACTAAAATACATTTTGATACTTAGGTACCTAAACTAGGTCTAGCCTGTTCTTATAGGCACCTATGCTCTAGTGTGCATGTAGGTGTGGATTTGTGTCTATATGGTCTAGTGTAATACAACGCTTGTTAATTCAACACATTATTCACGCACACATTACATAAATACACAGAATATAATGCTAAGCCAGTACATACAGTATACACAAACAATAATAGTAACAATAAATGTAGTCCAGTCTAGCATAATATTGTTAGCAATTTCTCTGTCTTGTTGTAGTCCAATGTCAAAAGCCATTCCCTTACTGTTGTTTTGCAAGTGTATTTATTCATATCATGAATATCTATTTCTTGGTTAATTTTATTATAAATAAATGGTCCTGTAAAATTTAGAAATCGCTGTGCGAACCGTGTTCGACATGGCTGATGTATATTTTGGAAATCCACATACTTTCGTCTACTATGAGTTAGTTTATTTTCAGGTTTACATAGTTTATGCTGTTTGAGAATAAGTTCTTGGTAGTACAATTGTCTCACTGTTAAAACTTTGCTATGTATATAGAGTTTTGAGGTAGGGTATTTAAAGGGTAGAATGTACATAACTTTGAGCACTGATCTCTGTGCCCTTTCTAGCGGTAACATATTCATTTTAGTAGCACCCCCCCAAATAGTAATACAGTACGATAAGAGAGACTGACATAGAGTTACGTATAATATTTTCAAAATTTTTTCTGATGCAATATGTCTTATATTTCTAAAAACTTCAGTTAATTTCCGAATTCTTTGCGTTAAAATACTTATGTGAGGGTTAAAAGTTAATAAGGAATCTAATGTTATGCCAAGATATTTATATGTTGAAACATTTTCTAATTTTGGACAATCACAAGTACTGTTTTTAAATTTTCAATTTATCCGGTTATTTTAATATTAATTATGGGCAAACCTTTCTTGGGGGAGGCCTAAGTTCAGCAGCAGATGTTCTACAACTGCAATGGTGATTATGATGATAGTAGGAGTATAGAGTTCTAAATGTGGTCAAGATATTCTTTGCCAGTCTAAGACAAGGAAGAATTAATATTAATTTTGGTTTTTCGTAATCTCTATACCAATGACGATTGTGATCGTGTTGGTGGATTCAGACTCGACGTCGCCCAACTCCGCGGAGCCGGCGCGGCAGGAGAGCTGGTCGGAGTGGGCGTGGTCGTGGCTGCCAGCGCTGGCGGACCGCGAGGGCGCCGTGGAGGAGGCGCCCACGCCCGCCACGCCCATACCGCTGCACTTCGTGGCGTTCCTTGACGACGTGTCGCTCGTGTTCAAGGTGAGAGTTAGCACTATCTACTGGTGACGTGTGAATTGACGTCACATAACAAATAGACGACAATACCATGTACGTTCCACGATAGTTTATAGCTTTTGAAGTGTGATTATTATATTCCAATTTTTTTGAGAATATGATCAGTTTAAAAATTCTCTTAGAGATTTTTCTGTTGAAGGTAAAATTTTCAGAAATTGTACTTATATCTTGGATGAAAGTTATGCAAATATGGGTTTACAGTAAAAAAGTTACATTCTGTGATCAAGTTTAAATAAAAAGTCAAATATGTCTTTATTTAAATCATAAATCTATGAATATAGATTTGCTAATTACAGTTTTACACAGATGATGATTTAAATGACCTTTATAATACTGGTTGTCAACCAGTATTATAAAGGTCATTTAAACAAATAGGTCATTGAGTGTCCTTCTTTAATACTAGTCTGCCGGCACCAGGCGGGACTTATAACTAAGTTTATAGCAAGTTCATTACGCGAACCACCAGGAAAAAACCTGCAAGAAAAACTGATAGTGATATGGGTTCTAATAACACCTAAAGGTAGGTGTTATTGGATCCCATACCGGCGTCTGCGAAAACAAACCGTTGTCTTAATAGTATATGTCTGTTTAGATATCTCATGTTTATGAGACCTCGTGATTTCAAATCAAATCAAAATATTCTTTATTCGAGTAGGTAAAAATGCGCCAAACTTTTAGCTTTCATAATTGTAATCTCTAATGGACTCACTCGACAGAAAGAAACAACGTGATTATTCTATTTCAGTTTTTGTCATAGGATCATGGTATCGTCCTGTAATTCTCATGCTGTATTTGTTCTTTAGAAGAGTGCTTTTTGGGCGATATATAATATAAATGACTTAACGAGGGACTTCCATGGAGTCATTTATATATTAAAAATAATGACATCAGGTACCGGCAGAGAAGAATGATACCTCCCACTGCACCAGTTGTCGTAAGCTAGGCGCTATGGCAATCGCAGAGCGCAACTTTTTAACGAGGATGCTGCTGCACATCCTCATCCAGTAGTATTTAATTTGTTTCGGGTGGATATACCGCCAACTGTCGGATCCTGTACCTCAGTTTCTGTCCCAGGTGTGGTAAGAGGCGACAGGCAATGTACTATTCTACTCCGCCGGTACCTCTCGGTTTACTTACAGTCATTTGTTATTGCGCTAAAAATGATTTGTATGTATACTTTTTGAGGTTTCATGTTAAGATATTATTTACTATAAAAAATCAATAATGTCAGGTGGGACTACAAAACTGGTCAAAAGAGGGTGTCGGTAGCACAAAGATAGTCCCTGTAGAAAAAGATAGCTGACCCCGGCATAGACAATGTATTTAAAAATAACCTACCTACCTACCACTTTAATGATAGATGATAATTATGTTAGTTTACGTCTGATACATTGACCTGACTTCGTGGTAAGCCTTTAAACCACTTCTGTTACGGACATCAGACAACAGAGCAATCACTAATACACTACTTAATATATTTAACACCCAGACACAGAACAGAAATATCATCATATAAATATTTGCTCTGGGTGGAGATCGAACTCATCGGGCCCGTTTATATATAATAGACATTTTTAATGCAAAAAATATTGATATATTGTTTAATTTAAACCTATGTGGTGAGAGAGTGCGCTTGTGATGAGAAATATAATCGATTACGAACTGAACATCAAAATAATCCACATTATGGTTGCGGCGTAAAATACATACCAGTCAAAATTGTACACGCTTGCTTGTATAATGTATGTAAATGAACTATTATTGAAGATGCAGGGTTCTAGTCACGCCCTATATTTTTTTCTAGTAAATATGTGTGTATTACATAAGGCAGATGCACTGCGAGTCACAAAGCCTATATAAAAATACCATGTAAGCAGCGATTGTTAGTAGGGTTCGAAATTCAAATGAATTTGCTGAAACTTAGACCTTATTAACCTTTATGTTAATTAGGTTTTAATTTCAACAAATTCCTGGCTTAATGAGCTCGTATAGTAAATACCGTAGAGATCGATGAGGAGCAGGCGTCACAATCAGGTTGGTTGTGTTCCAGGTGATGGAGGTAGAGGGCAGCGTGCGCAAGCGCGCGCGCGGCGTGCTCGAGCTGTGTGCGTCGCACGCTGCGATCAAGAGCTCGGTGCGGTCGCCAACCATGCTGCGCGTGCGCGTCGGCATGCGGGCGCTCTCGCTCAGCTCGCGGGGGAAGTGCACTTGCGGACACCTGAGTCGGGACGCGGTAGGGGCACGCCTTGTTCTGTATACTAGTACATTAATTTATCAAATTATATTAAGCATGTTTCCGAGCGTCAAAAAATTGTAAACGCAAAAGTAAGAATATATGCTCGTTTATTGCTGACGTTATGTAATGGATTTTAATGAAACTACAATAATATCGATCATACATCAAAGTAACCCATAGGTTACAATTTACAGAGGTATTTTTCCAAAATATAACGATAAGTGTTTTTACTTGTCAAACGCCTGCCAAGTTCTATCCGCAAATCAGCTTATCATCGTGTAAAGTCACCGCAGCCTATAAACGCTCGTAATATCACAAGGATATCACTAACGCGTTGCCAACCTTGTAACTTGAACAAATTTTGTCACATATACCCAGTAATTTCACTGCTTCTCTCATCGTTCAAACCGGAACACAGCAATGCGAACACTGCTATTAGATATAGGTAATAGTGAGGTGCCAATGCGGACGATCTTTGTCTACCTCATGGAGTAAGTTGTCGCCATTCGACCACTATATCTTCAGTTTATCAGCATACCCTATCTCCATTATTATGAATTCGAATTGAATTAATTGCAGTCAAGAGATGAGCCTACAATCTACCTTCGCAAGTTAGAATCAGATCCCGATGAGCCCTGGGTGTGGCCTAAGGAAGACCTTAGTGACTTGAAGGTGGAATTGGCCGAAGTTGCTGACGAACTCAAAGAAGACCAAATAACTTCGGTAACTATACCATATATTCAATTTACTGTATAAATACCAGGCGAATAGAATAGTAAATCTCATCTAAGAAATCGAATGGAACTGATAAATGGATGTACCTTTTCAGTATAGCTCAAATGCCACAGGGTGTCTTTGATTGTGGAATCTATTAAAGGTTATCCTCAATCTACTCATACACTGACCTGACTCCGAGGTGAGTCGCTTAAACCGAACCACGTTACGGAGAACAGACAACTGAAGAATCATAACTATACTTAAATACATATTTCACATGCAACACAATTACTTGCCTTTTCAGTAACACCTAACTTTGTTTGATATTCAGCAGCCAATATTGAGGCAGCGTTCGGATATACTGAAGATGTCGGAGCAGGTGATGTTGACTTTGGACGAGCGCGGGAACACGTCGGAGTCGGCGAGCGAGGTGGACCCGTTGTGGCACAAGATGGCGCCTGTCGTGTTCCTCGAGTACACGCACGAGCGCTCACCCCCGCTCGCCTTCACCAACCCTTACGAGAACCCTCCCCTGAACTTCCAATACAGGTATGTTGAGACATACAGCGACTAGTACGCTTTACTGTATATTGTTATTGGAATTTATTACACATAAATACATCACGCCTGTGTCCTATCCAGATAGGTTCTACGGGATCCTATCTCTAGGATCTCTATTTTTTACGATCTTGGCATACCCATTGCCCATACTAGCATTACTCCTTCATACACGCTCGTTTATTCTTGGTACTCCTGACCTGGCCCTTCTTTAATACCTCTTCTACCTGGTTCGAACATACCTTATGTTCGAATTCATCAAAATAAAAAGTCCGTGATAGTACCTTTCTGTGTAGGTTGTCGTGACCGACAAATGGCGGTATATCCATCCGAAACAGCGCAGCATAAATACTACAGGGTGGGAATGGGCAGCAGCATCCTTGTTGTGATTTTCTGCTCTGGGATTGCCACCATGCCTGCCAACGCAGCAATTATGGGCAAAATTTCCCTTTTGTTGGCAAGGCCTATGTCCATCAGTGGACTTTCAATAGCTGGTATGATGATGATGTTAATGAGTAAATGTCGTCATTGTTGCCCGCTCAGTGACTGGGAGGAGCTGTGCGACGTGAAGGTGCAGCTGAAGCCGCTGGAGCTGCGCGTGTGCATGGGGCTGTTGCACCGCATCGACGCCTGCACGCGGGTGCTTGTGGACCTGCCGCTCGTGCCCAGTGAAGGTCTCTCGATATTCATTATATTTTTCTAATTACTTATTTAATGATGTTATCAAACATAAAATGTCAATGGTAAGTGCATGTGATTTGTTGACAACAAAGGAATGACAATTGTACCACTTAAATACATATATATATAAGTACACTGTATTATTGTTTTGTGTCTGGGTGTTATATATATCACCCAGATATAGAACTAAAACAAACATCATCGTATGAATATTTGTCATGGGTGAGAATCGTACTCACTACCCTTGGCGAGCAAGTCAGGATTACTACCATCAGTGTCATCTGGCTTGTCAAATTAAATATGTATCTAAGTTTTCTTATATCCGTAACACAACGTGCTTTATATCTCTCGCGTTAACATCTCTACAAATCATCTCGGAGTCGGGTCGACGTATGAGATGTCAAGTAAATTTTTGATGAATTTCCATGCTTACTATAAAAGTGTCTTATATAAAGACTGGCTTTGAGTTTCACTTTAGTTTTAATAACATTTGAAGTTAGCGACCTAGCCGTGTGCTAAAATAATAATTGTTCATAGAAATATATTATGGGGTTGGGTGATATTTATACTTACTCTTATTATAGATACATTTATGATCGGTTGTTATAATAACGTGGGATTATGTTGCGTGCAGACCTGCCGATGCGCACGCTCACGGTGGAGGAGTGCGAGGCGCTACTGGAGAACCTGCCGCTGCGACGGGTGAGCGTGCGCGCGCGCGACCTGCGCGTGCTCGTGGAGCCGTGGGACCATTCGTCCGAGCGCGCAGCCGCCGCGCCGCTGACGCTCCAAGTGCTCCTGCCTCGCGCCGTCGGCGTGCTCAGCACGCCGCTATACCCGCACCGGTCTGTCGCACACCGCTGCCATACTCACTTACTACCTACTGCTCACTTTTTGCCGACTACTTACTTAGGGCTTACTATTCTCTCAGAGTCTACTACTTACACACTGTCTACTGCTACTTTCAAACTGCCTATTACTGCTCACTCACTGCCTACTAACCACTCACTAACTGCTTCCAACTCACTGCCCACTTCTCGCTCACTGCCTTTTATTCACAAACTATCTACTCCTCACTGACTATCTACAACTCACCCACTACTTACAGCTCACTCATTTCATATTACTCACACTCTACCTACTACTTCCTTACTGCCTACTACACTCTCACTTCCTACTAATCACTTACTGTCTGTTACTCTCTTTTTGACATTAATACCATGGCAGGAGCACCTAATTACCAGCATGAATCCTTAAACTCAGTCCAGAAACGCACTGTGTAAATTGTTGAACATGTCAAGCTTACAAGTAGTATGAAACCCTTCAATCTAAGAAGAGACTTATGAGTGTTCTAGCACTTATATAATGAGCACTGTTCCGGGGATATTTTATCAATACACCGCTCTTTATAGACAGTACACCCACATGCATTAGAACCGAAATGCAACCAAAAAATTATTTTGTGATGTCAGTTACGATGTTTCGTATTAATAATTTACTCTTTATGGTACAAGAAAAAATAATCATAAAGAATAAAAATATATCTTACAAATTAAAATACCATTGGTAGAGCGATCTCTTTTAGGCATTTTGAATTAATATATATGAATATAAAAAAAAAAAAATAATAATGCTATATATGTCCATATAAAAACAAAGTATATATCAATAAATCTATACATATAAATAGAATTGGCGGGTCTGTTTGTAATATTAAAATTACCGCTTTTTACTACATGCCTGTAAATGTATAACACTTACACTACTACATGCATATAATGTTACGGCTAATCTCTGAAACGGCTGGATCTATTCGGACGGGACTTTCACTGGAAGATAGCTGATACAGTAAGGAGTAATTTAGGATACATAACATTACGTCACGACTAATAGGAGTGGAGGATTAATAAAATTGTAGCAAAAATGGGTGACAAATATATGTATTGAGAGCTTTTGTTGCGTGGGCTGCTTAAAGGTTTAAATCTTTACTGAAGAACGAGTTACCAAAAAAATAAATAAATGAACGAACGTATAAATCAATGAATGATTAAATAAAATGATTGAATTAATGTATCGATGAATAAATAAGTTGAATAGTAGAGATTGACCGCGCGCGTGACCTGTGTTGTGGCTGCGTGCGCAGGGTGTGCGCGGCGGCGTGCCAGCTGCCGGTGGACACGGGCCCGCTGTGGCAGGGCGCGCGCGCGCACCTCTCCGGCTCGCTCACGTCGGCGCAGGTGCTGGTCAGCGAGCCGGGCGCCGCCAGCTCGCGGCCGTGCGCGCGCGCCGACTTGCGTATCGTCACGCATACGCTGCTCAACAAGCATCTGTTTAAACGGGAGAGCGTCGTGCTAAGCTACTCTGTCAAGATACGTTAGTATTTTCAACATGTTTCATTACTACTTTTTGTTTTCTTTTGCTGGTTGTATGAGGTATACCTCACATGAAGTACACATAACCTAGACTCTAGTAAAATCCCAAGGATATCACTAACGCATTGCCAACCTTGTGAGTTAAGGATATTATGCCACATTACCCAGTAATTTCACTGCCTCTATCACCCTTCAATTTGGAACACAACAATGCGGGTACAACTGTTTGGAGGTGGAAATAGGTGAAAGTGATACCAATGCAGACAACTTGTATGAGATCGACTTCATGTGAAATATCATCTATACAGATAACTGTTTTCACAAGTTACTGAAAACTCGCATGATGCCAACAAGCCAGTTTAAATTAAGCCACTCAAAGAAATATTTGTTCTTATAACTCTTATCAGGTCATCGGGGTCTCGGTAACCTGGCTTGTTGAATTATTTACTTTTAAAAGAGAAATATAGTCAAGAGCGGTCGCTTCGGTCATATTTTTTTAAAATAACAAAAATTTTGACTTAAAGATAAATATGCGTTAAATATTTGAATAATCTACACTAGAGAACACTAGAAGGAAATCTCGGATTATTGATTAACTTTAACGTGTGAATAAAATATATATATATATACATATATGTATATATTATATATGTATATATATACATGCATATACATATACCTTTATATGTAAATGTTGTGTTACATATAAAGAAAAGTATTCCGGGAACCTAATAAGTGAAAATCCATAGTCTCTGCTTACACCGATGGGACACAGGCGTGATGTATGTATGTATGTACATAAGTTGTATTATTTTATACATTCACCTTATATATATATACTGTAGGCGAGGCAAACATATGCGGCTCGGCGCCCCGGCTGCAGGCGGCCTGGTACGTGCCCTACTCGCTACTCACCGAGAAACCCACCCTGCTCAAGCAGTCGACGCTCGCGCACGACGCCCTCCACGACGAAGGTGAGTCGCTCTGTATCCAATAGCCAAGCTTGATACACACCGCTGCAGATCATTATTACAGCCATTGGAAGTCCACTGTTGGACATAAGCCTCCCCGAAAAGGGGAGGATTTTGCTCATAATTTCGCTACCCACCCCCCCATATGCATCTGTCGGTTCTGGTACCTTAGACGCCTCTTACGACTCCTGGTACAGGGGAAGGTACTATTCTACTCTGCCAGTAACTAATAAATTATTGGTAATTGGAAAGTTGTAACAATTGAATTGTTTTAATTCTCTTTTTTGTTTTTCCTATGAACCTGCACGTTGTCCCTGACGACAAATGACTTTATGACCGTCGATATATTTTGTTGATGACAGAGTCCGTGGCTGTGGACCTGACAGTCGAGGAGCTGACCCTCCGCGGCTACCTCACCAACAACATGAACACACACATCATGTCGATTCAGTCGGCGCGCGCGACCGCCTTCCACGCACCCAGTAAGTACCAGAAGCATCAACTGTTGTAACTTGTCTCCGCTAGGAATTGAACCGATTAACTTTCGCAATCTCACTTAAACCATTTAGGACATGTGAACCAGTTTTTTTTCTTTCTTAAATTTGCTATTATTGTATAACTTGCGAGTATAAAACAATTATAAATTCCCGCAACATCTCATACATTGACCTGATTCCGTGATAAGTCGCTTAAAGCACTCGTGTGACGGACACCGGACAATAAAGAAATTACTAAAATAATACTTCAATACATATATTTGATCTAGACACAGAATAAATATAAATATCATCATATAAATATTTGTCCTGAGTGTGGATCGAACCTTCAACCTTAGGATATAAGATAGAATTACTACTGGGCCATCGGGCTCGCAGAATACCTATTGGTGTAAGAAACGGTCGGGGTGCCGTACTTGAGAGGTCATGGGGTAGGTTTCGCATGTATCCTTATGTAACTTGGTTCCTGTCTGCAGGGGGCGGTGAACTGAAACAAGCCTGGATATTTTCTGCACCTGATGTCCCAACTACTACGTAAGTGATTTTATAGATGTTTTGATCACTCCCGAACCTTATTTTTATTATTAGACCAGGTGGACGAACACGCATACAGTCTGCGTCACCGCAACCTATAGACGCTCTTAATATCACAAGGATATCACTAGCGCGTTGCCAACCTTTTGACTTGAAGATATCATGGCACATTATCTAGCACTGTATCCCATACTTAGAGTAAGCGTTGTTTGATTTAGTATAATAATAAAATTTTAAGTGTGTTTGTAATTTTAGATTTTTATACACGGTACCTCCATAAAAACCTAATTGAAAAAGGGCCTATATCGGCTGATTTAACGGGACTTTTACTGGCAGATAGCTGATACTGTCAGGAGTAACTTAGGCTAATATCATTCTCGCGTGTGACAGGGGGGGGGGGGAGGGTTAGTCGACGAGGTGTGTCGAGGGGGGGGATGGGTGATAGCGGAGATTGAGGGGGGATAAGTGGGGTTCGTGGGGGGTGACTACGCAGGTCGCTGCTAGTAATAGATAATGTAGTGAATGCATGTATTCCAGGCCGTACGTGCGCGCGGCGGTCCAGTGGTGCAACACCGTGCTGCCCAACTCGCTGGACTATGTGGGCTTGTGGACGGAGCCGGTGTCGTTCTGCGTGGACCCGCTATTCATAGCGTGGCTCGCGTACAGCCCCGCCGCGCACCCGCACGGGGGCGGGGCCTCCGGTGCGTATGGCACGCTCGCACGAGCGTATCGAATCGATCTTGTTACAAATTAAATCAAATCAAAATATTCTATTTTAATTAGGTCGATTAGTGCTTATTTATTTATTAGAAAGTGCTTGTGGACATTAGCACTTTCTGATAAATAAATATAAGAAATAGAGCTTTAATTTGGAAATATGTAGTACTAATTAAAATATTGTAAATAACAGGTAATGTTGTATTCATAATACTGATGACCTTGATGACCCCTCGAGATCATAAAGGTCATCTAACATATAAGTTAGGCCAAACTTATACTAGTCTGCCGCCACCAGACGGGTCTTAAAACTAAGTTTACTGCAGTTTCATTACACGAGCCATCTGAAAGGAAATTAGATGACACATGATCCCGCAGAGTCGTCTGGGTCAGTATTATGATTATAGGTGTATGTATCTTAGAAAAAGTTTAAAAAAAATCGCGATGGTATGTATCGATCTTTTAGGGATAACCCACAAAAACTAATTTTATCCTCATTGGACCTGTGCGAAGCCGGAATCGGCCGCTGGTTGCATATAAAAAATTCTTGTCACAGTGTTTGTCCGTGATGAACTTCTCAATTACTGAACCGATTTTAATGTTTTTCCCTGTGTGCACTGTTCGACCAAACTTAAGAGATTAAACTATAGGCGCAGTATTTTTTCCATGATAAACACAACTATTATGTTAACTCAGGACAACATCTGTCGTCAGCTAGTCTAAATATAAAAGAAGCTGACTGACTGACATATTAATGCAGGGCCTAAACTATAAGGATTATAATTTTCTATAACGTAGGGAATCACTTTTTAAAAATCCCCCCCTGAAGAGGTAAAACGGAGGTACTCAGTATGAAATGTTGTCTTGAAATTACTCTAATGAAATTTCAGTTAAGGTTTTTCATTGAAAGTCATGAAGCACTTGTGTTTTTTGTTCTTAAATTATCCCTTAAGGGTGTGAAAAAGGGGTGTAAAGTTAGTATAAAGTTCTACTACCGCACTCGGGTAAAACCGCAGGGCATCGCTAATATCAAATGAAGTAGCTAGCATAAACGATTGTACAGGTAAGAGGGATGGCGATAGAGGTTATTTTTAGAAGTTTGCAGTGATTGAAATCCTTTATGGGCCCTAATAAACTATTGCATTGAAACTTTTAAATCCGAGTACACTTTCAGCCCTGCGCCACCAATATAGTAACGGGCTTAGGATGCCGACGGGGCTGCTTCGGCACCCTGGGGCTGGGTTTTCCCGGTAATCATGGACAATCGGGTCCGAGAAAACCCTAACAGCCTTCTGGCGGCGATAGCGAGTCGCTATTGCTGTCCTATCTTGAGGCGAAGTTACAGCGTTCATGTCATTCTTATGTATTTTCAGACGTCACTAAGATATTTGCTAAGAGCGTAATAGACTATGAAACTACAGAAGAAAAAATTGTTAGGGAAAAACGCAAAGACATGACTTTCCCATTAAAATAATTTACATCTAGCCATAGATAGATACCAAAGATAGAAGAGTTTATTGACGGTCGCGTGCATTTTGCTTTTGATATAATAAATCACGTTGTTAATTACAATTGTTCTTAATGTTTTTACATATACGTGTATTCTAATGATTGTTTAATTAAACTATCATTATTCTTACATAATTACAATAAAATTTTTCATATATCTGTGTAAATTATTGTATCTTTTTTTTGTAATTTTGTTCTTATCATGTTGTGATGCCATGTTTTACACACAATGCATATTGTCTTGAAATAAATTGAATTTAATTTAAAGTCTAAGTTAAACATTAAAAAAAGAGTTTGTGTTTTGCCCATCACCCGTGGCTTGTGTATTTGCGTTTACGATCCGTTTGATAAAGTCGTATATGATAAATATTTATCCGTTTTCCTTTAAAAATATCTGATAATCCTACTTGTGTTTAAAATTTCATTTTTACAAATTATATTATTATTAATCTCAAGCAATTTTCATGAAAAATATAACAAATAAAACAGGTTTATCAGAAATATATATAATACAATTTAGTACTTCATATTTCTGAATTAAAATTGATCTATTTATTACTTCTGACAAATCGATAGTGTTTGTAATGGGCCTACTTGAATGACAAATATAATATTTTGATTATATTTGATAAATATTCAATGACCCAAATACATACTCGTTATAAGAAATATAAACCTAATGGAGTGATGAATTGTTTGCAGAACACGTATCCTGCAACTTGTCTAGAAGCTCGTCGTCCACCCAGTACTTGTTGCGCAGGCGCGCCACACCGCCGGTCAGTGGGAATCCTTAGATATAGCAATATGACAGTACAATTTGCTTTTGGACTATCTTATTGCTGGTCAACTCAGACGATAATTCCAACACCATGGGAGGAGTGGCCATAACCACACCAGCCAGTCCACTGGCTGGATATAGACGTTTCCAAAAAAAAGGCTGGGCAAGCGTGTTGGCATAGCTTTCGCGATTAGTTTGCTGCTGCCCATACCCGCTACACACATTTAAGCTACACTGTTTCGGACAGATATACCGCCGTCTGTCGGTTCTGGTACCTCAGTCTCCTGTTCCGACACCTGGTATAGCGAGAGGTAGTATTATTCAATGCCTGTTCCTCACGGCTAACATGGGCGAATGTGATCTGATATAATAACTATTCAATTAAAAACTGATGAACTATTGCTTGCCTTGAGTAGGCTCCGGAACTCCTGGACCGATTAAATTCTTTAACCGATAGAAAACTAAATAATTCTGTACATCGGACGCGCTGCAAAAACTGTTGATGATTAAACAAAAATAAACATATATTAAAAGCCAATAAGAAATAAAGTAAAAAAGACATTAAAATAGCAATATTAATACTTTCTTTTAAAATTTGAAAATGCCCACACGAAGAGAGAATATCTAAATAGAATACAAAACATTACAGCGTGGTTACGATTTATCTTATAAGACATGACAAGACTAGTCTTTAGAAACCATCTAAGATATATCATCCAACTGTATAGTAACATCTAATGTGTTCGCCTTTAGTTGTCATCGTCCCGGCTAACGAGTCGGACCGGATCGGGCGCGGAGCTGGTGCATGGCAGACGCAGTATGGGCTCCGGCAGCGAGCCGAGCGACCGGCGTGAGCGCGACCTTAAACCGACCAGGATAGTCGTAAGTGAAACTGACTGAGCCTTCCAGCGAACTGTGCTCACACCAATACCCTTCCTTTTTAGTATTTATAATGTATAGAAGCAGTTTTTCTAGAATTCAAAAAGTGTGGGTTTAAGTCCCTGAAATGTATGACAAATGATTAAGGCAGGTATGCTTGTTCTTCTTTGAAGTCTTCCCAAACGACGGCCATTCAAGCCGAGGTCCGTACTTTAAATATGCACTTGAAAAGCGTCGGAAAAAGAAATGCTCTGCCTTTTTTTTTCTGAAAACGCTAGAGATGATAGCAGTGTTAGCCTGCATTAGGCGCGTTAAAAAAACAAAATTGTATGTATTATCTAAATTTGATTTTTTCTGTAGAATTGGGTTTCGGTTGCTTGCTAAAGAGATGAGGGAACCTTTACCAGTCGTCTTTAACAGCCACTGCGAAATGGTGGTACTGTGGTCTATAGCGCGATGGAGGAAGCATAACATTTTGATAAAATTTTTTGTTGATCTCGACTTTGGATGAAGACGAAAGCGCCGAATCACCTACTTCTATCTCGTAGCGATAGTATCGAATACCGTTAGGTTCTTTTGTCAGATCGTAGATATGGAGAAGAAGAATTCGACTTGGTGTTAAGATTAGAACACTATTCTTCTTTTAAGTGTCAGTGCAATCACCAATACATTTTTCTGCATCACACCAATGACACGAGGTGCAGCTTTTAAAACATATAGTCATCTTCCGTAGCCAAAGCCGGCGAAGCAATGGTGGTCGGGCGAGCAGCTGGGGCGACTGCACGAGCGGCTGCAGCGCATGCTGGTGAGCGTGGAGCTGGGCTTGGTGCTGCTGTACCTGAGCAGTGGCTCGGTCAGCGCGCTCGACTGCGCCACCGTGCGCGACGCCATGGAGCGCCACGCGCACCTGTGGCCCGTGCTGGCGCTCAGGTACAAAATCAAAATCAAACTATTCTTCATTCAAGTAGGCCCATTACATGCACTTTTAAATCATTATAACATTAATATTTCCTTCAAGTAGTTTTATGCAAATTTATATATACAATTCAGAAGACCCTGACGACCCAAAGGATCATAAAACTCATCTAACACAGATCATTTCATTAAACCCAACTTTAACTAGTCCGCCGGTACCAGACGTGTCTTAAAACTTAAGTTTACTGCAGGTTCCTTACGCAATCCACCAGAACGGGACCTGCAAGAAAATCTGGTGGTTTCAAAGGTTCTACCAACACCACCTATGTAGTAATTAGCAATAATGAAACCTCTACCAGTGTCGGCGCAAACAAACCGTTGTCTTAAAGCTACCTACACACACCTCAATATACTCACTGGCTTTAAGAATTCCACCAGTGTTTTAAGACGTATTTGAACACGCGATTGACTAATACCATAGGTAAAAGTATTTAAACTAAGCAACAGGATATAACCGTGTCAGTGACGCGACGTGTAGAGATGTAGCTTTTTGACTGAGAGTGCGTTTTGACGGCATTAAAATAGTCAGAAACCGTAAACGGTAGTGTTAGTTAAATCCCCAACCACGGCAAATTATTTTTATAATAATATTTAGGTTTGTTCTGTGTCTGGATGTTAACTATTTCATCATATTATAAGCCATTGAAAGTCCACTACTGGATATAGGCCTCTCCAAGAATGGAGGATTTTTTGCCCATAATCGCCGCGCTGTCGCAACGGAGTTGCTGCTGCCCATCTCCTCCCTGTGCATTTGAGCTCCACTGTATCGGATGGATATACCGCTATTTGTCGATTGTGGTACCGACACCTGGTGCAGTGGGAGCTACTATTCTATTCTGCCTGTATCTTACGGTACTCTTCAAATCCCTCATTTTGAAATGTGACTTCACGAAATTAAGGACCTCTTCCACACGCTTGTTACACATCGTCGACCCCCCATTCCTCACCCGTTTATTGATGCCCCCTTAAAGTTGATATTGTTTTGTTCAATCAATTGAAACGTCTCCACTGTTTTGCACAATCAGTATGGGCCACTTCTCCATACATTCGAACTCGACGAAGAAGCACCTGTGGCAGACCATTCGCCACGATGGACCGACCTTCCTCAGTGAGTCCGAGCGCAGTAAGTTATTTGCATTTTTGTATGACGTTACTCCTTACAATTACCTGTTTACTTGATTATAAGTGCCAGCAGGTAGGTCGGTAAACATTTGGTAATAATTATACAAAATGAAATTCACAAAATATATGTAACTTTGACATATCGACGGCCACAAACTCAATTGGCTTAAGGGTATATGACATGACATAAATATTATTTAGTAAGTTTTTATTCTGACTTGTTAATAGTTTCAAGTAAAAGAGGATTCAATTTCAATAGTATTTATTAAAAAACAGCTTATAAATAATTAAAAATAGCTTTTCTAACAATAAGGTTAAAACGAATGAATTGTTTCTATTTTCTTTATTGTTCTTCCTGTACAACAACTGCATGTCGTCCATCGCGACATTTGAATTTATGACCGCCGATATATCATCAGTTACTAAAAATAAATGCTTATCCAGAATAAATATAAATCTGGTTTGCTTGCATATAAATAGGACACTTCATCTTTTCAGACATTATTGTAATATCACAAAAAATAATTTGTGTTTTTAGTTTAAAAGTGCAAAATACTTGTATGAAATAAAATGAAAAATCATTTTTTTTAAATATCACCCGTTGGACGTCAACTCCTAAACACCTTTCTAAGGGATATAGGTTGTGAGCTTGTATCCAGTACGATCCCGCGTTTGATAAACTACTCTATACTATAGGAACGATTGATCGCCATAACACTATCAAATGTAGGTCAACTCTATAACTAGTACAAGTGCACTGAAATGCTGTTATAAGCAAGCAGAAACACGTGGAAAATAATATTTAATAGAATAAAATATCACCTTGTCTCCGGTGTTAGGCGGGACTCGAATCTGCGTCGTTCCCATTCTAGGGGAGTGCAACACTTTGTAGGATCACCTACAACTTTCGATATGTCTGCAAAGATGTTGGTGGTAGTGCAGCCCCCGGGATGGAAGGGATGCAGGTTTGAGTCCTTCTTGACATTTCTTTTATAATAAAGTCAGCAAACAAGCGTACATTCTTAATATTGACGCTTGTGTCATCACAAAGATATCACTAGCGTGTCATCAACCCTGTGAACTG
This sequence comes from Heortia vitessoides, assembly GCA_020976665.1. Lineage (NCBI taxonomy): Eukaryota > Metazoa > Arthropoda > Insecta > Lepidoptera > Crambidae > Heortia > Heortia vitessoides. The sequence continues at coordinate 23,876,073 of JACJUM010003259.1, read as the reverse complement.
AAGATACTATGTCATATAAGATACTCATATTTACCGGTAATTTCACTGCCTCTATCACCCTTCAAACCGGAACACAGCAATGCAAATACTGTTATTTGGCGGTAGAAATAGCTGCAAGTGAGGTACCGACGCAGACTATCTTTGTAAGAGGTCTACCTCGTGACATCTGAGACAAGTTCATGTATTATATATATCTATATTAATATTATGAAACTCTTCCAGTTTGTTTGCTTGTTTGTTTAAACGCGTTAATCTCAGGATCTACTGGTCCGATTTGAATAATTCTTTTTTTGTTGGATAGTCCATTTATAGAGCAAGGTTTTAGGCTATATAACATTACGCTGAGACCTATAGGAGCGAAGCGTCAGTGAGAATTGTTGCAAAAACGGGGAAAGGGCTACTATACCCCCAAAGTCAGTATTCTAAGCGGTCAAAGTCGCGGGCACTGCTAGTTCAATATAACTCAGCATTTCCTATGTATACAACCTCTAAAAAGTAAGAAACGTGTGTGTGTATATATATTGTACTCGCAGATGAGTCTGACGACTCGTTTCCGTGGAAGATGCGTCTGGCAGACGTGTCGTGCTACACGCTGGAGGCGGTGAGCGAGCGCGCCGCCGACCGCGCGCTGCGCTCGCCGCTGAAGGTGACCGCCGGCGTCGCGCCCAAGACCGTGCTCGAGATGGTCACCACCACCGTCACGCTGTCCGTCGTCACCAAGTCCATGCTCTACAAGACCACCATCAAGAAGAACAAGCATCACGCCTGCGCTGAGGAAGAGGTCAGTGCCGTGAGGCTATAATCATCACAAACACATTACATGACATGTTTTAGTCTTACACGTGAATATTTATATAACAATTATTATATACATATGTATTAACTATACCAAGTATCGGGTACAAGGTTGTGATATTGCTTTCCTAATGTATTAGTTGAGATTATTATTGGGTTTGAGAGATAGAAAGTATGGTGTGATAAGAGTTCATCATCAGCATATGCAATGTGCATCCCGCGCGTACTTCTAATGGGCATACTTGCAATGTTAATCGGCGCTCTTCGAGTATTCCTCCGTAGAGATCGAAAATTTAGACTTGAAAACATTTTGTTAAATTTTAATTATTGCAATCTATCACTTTTCGACTTTCACCAATATTTTTATTACTCAAGGATTGCTGTTTGTGGTCCAGATCCAATGGCCTGTCCACTCTATGGGCAGGACAGAACCAACACTCGTGGTGTTTCATGTCCATGCCTTTTTGAGTCACGAGCATAGGTCCAGGGCCGGTTTTCTATTTAACCTTGAAAATATATTTCGGTTAATCAGATCTACAGCAAATTCGTTGATATGGTTTAGGAGTCGATTTTTGTATCTCTTTCACTCTTGATTGTTAGAGTTTCTGGATCATGGTGCAACTTCTCATTGATCATATACTAAGAGGCGTCAAAGTGCATCTCTGTAGTATTTCTAGTTTGGAGTTGGCTGCAGTGCCACAAAGTTGATTTCCATATGTCCAAGTTGGCTTAATAATGTACTTATTTATAAGCAATTTATTGTTTAAAAATAGCTTCTAATTTCTGTTTAGTAGCCAATATTATTTCCTTAGTTGTAATCTTAGGTAAATGTAGTTAGTTTTCACAAATTGTAGGAACTTATATTATTAACTTCTTTCAGAGGATGAAATATTTTACTGCTGGTATGGACTTCAAACCGTCCACACTGAAGGAGTTCTTCAGGGGCCCCGCCAAGTATGTATTCAGCTATTCAGTATATGCGCTCACTTCAACGATTTTTTGTTCCGACCTACCGTTTTATAACATCAAATTTTCATTTGCAGCCGCAAAGAGTCCACTCAAGGCGTAAGTGTTTTTCATTATGTTTTCATTTTATCTATGTACAAAGGCCAAGTCAAATATACTTTATTCAAGTAGGCACATGCAGTTTCAAATCTAAAACTTAAAAGATATATTTGTATAATACAGATGACCCTGATGACCCAAGGGATCATACAAGTCATCTAACACAGATAATTTCATTAGGCCCACCTTAAACTAGTCTGCCGGCACCAGACAAGTCTTAAAATTAAGTTTTCTGTAGGTTAGTTACGCGACCCACCATGAAGGAATCTGTTAGAAAAACTGGTGGTGATAAAGGTTCTGCCAACACCACATTTACAGTACTTGGCGCTAATATAACCCCCATCGGCGTCGGCGCTAACAAGCCATTCTCTTAAAGCTAGTGGGTAAAGCAGTTCGAGCAGTTTTGTCGTTGACTCTAACGCTATAGTAAACTTTGTAGATTAACTTATTTTAAACATACATCTAGAAAGCATTCATAGGCAAGGCTTCCGTTATCTGGTATCGGTTAATTAATATTTCATGCAGGTGGATGCAAATCTACATAAGGAGCCAGAAGAAAAAGAGATAGTGACGAGCGGCCCGCTGGTCTCGCTGGGCGTGCACTTACACGCGGACACGCCTCCCCTCATCGTGCGCATAGACCACGAGCAGGTTGGTTCCTATAACTACTGCATAAGAGCCGCAGTTGAATAAATGATTGCAATAAATTGACGGGTTAAATGGCGCAGGTGGTAGTGATCCCTTATGGGTCCGATCCTCCTTCCGTTTCATTTGTAAACTATCTTTTTAGTCGAGTATAGTATATATATAGTACAAAATTCACAATAATATACATTTTGCCTCGTTTCATTTCAGTTAAGGAGTTTATAGTTTGATTTTATGAAATACTAGCAACGCGTAGTTTAGTGACTGAGAATATTTTCTCGATAAATGGACTATCCAACACTGAAACAATTTTTCAAATTGGACCAGCGGTTCCTGAGATTGACAGCGGTTCATAAAAACAAACAAACGCACTCTTAAACTTGATAATATTAGTATTGACAATATGCCTATGTTACGCGGTGTATGTGTAGCTTTTTAATGGGAAGAATTATTAAAATTAGTCGTGTACAATTTTTATTTAACGCGTACCAGACAAACAAACAATCAAATAATTTATTCTTATTATATTAGTATACACATCGTCCCGTAGTTTCGCACCTGCGTAGTTCTCATAATGCTAAATTCACACATCTCATACATCGACCTGACTCCTTGGAAAGTCGCTTAAAGCACGCGTGTTACGGACATCAGACAATAAAGGAATCACAAATATAATACTTAAATACATATTTTTAACACCCAGGCACAGACACTCACAAAGTATATATCCTGGGCGGGGATCAAACCCACGACTCTTAGCACATAAAGTAAAACATTTTATGTGCCAAGTTTTAAAGTTGATTCAATATTTTTAAAATAGTGTAGTGTAGTTGGCACGAGTTTTCCACCACCAGTGCATTAGTTAGTCTCATTGTGTGATTAGATGCACGTGGTGGCGAGCGCGCTGCACGGGCTGCAGCACATGGTGCGCTTGCTGCAGTGCGAGCCGCAGGTGGTGGAGTCCGCACTGCAGCCGCCGAGCTCTACCACCGGCACCGGCGCATACACCCTGCACAAGAGGTATCCTGCACCTTCAAATCCTATACTACAGCTTTTATTTTGTTTAACATTATGTTATGTGTATACTTTGCACTTCAAGCAATCTTTATTTACTACGTGAATTGAAAGGGTAACAATTAAGATTCTATATGTGAGATTTAATATGAAAAGGCAGCAACAGGTTTCTAAGAGGCGACTAAGGTACCAGTACCGACAGTTGGCGGTATATCCACCCGAAACAGAGAAACTCAAATGCAAAAGCGGGGATGGGCAGCGGCATACCTGTTGTAAAAGTTACGCTCTGCGATTGTCAACACGCTTGCCTAGCGCGGCATTTATGTAATTTCCCCTTGTCTTTAGGAGGCCTATGTCCATCAGTAGACCTCCAATGGCTGATATGATTAATATGAAAAAAAAACTGTAAGAGAGTTGTGGTTTCTTTCAGATCGGTATCAGAACAGGACGGGTTAAGAAGTCCGTCGGACGATACGCAGAGCGAAAGCAAGGATGAGCTGATATCTATATTCGAGTCAACGGAGACAGCTATCGGTGAGCTTCGTTTCAATGCCTCCCCATATATTTGTTAATATTTTATAAAATATTTACATCGTCATCAACTACAACATCTCATACATTTTCCGGGATAAGTCGCTTAAAGCACTCGTGTCATAGGCATGAGACAACAGAGAAGTCGCAAATAAACTACTTAAATATGTAACACCTAGACACAAAACAAACATAAAAATATAAATATTTGTCCTGGGTGCAGATCGAAGCCACGATCTTTGCGCACAAGACAGAATCACTACCAACTGCAGCACCGAGCCCGTCGTATTTACATAACTATAACTAGCTGGTTGACCACATCCTTCAAATATTAAACACGTGAAAGTTTAAGAATGTGTAGATGTACATTTGTTACTCTTTCATGCAAAAACTACTGAATCGACAAAGTCAAAATCAAATATATCTTTATTTAATTAGGCCATTTCATCATAGGCACTTTTAAATTGTCATAAAAAACAAGTTTATTTATAAAGATTTGCTAATAACAATTTTACACAAATTACCGATGACCATGACAACCAGTTTTATGCGAGTCGTTTAAACAAATAGTTCATTGTGTGTCTTATAACTGAGTTTATAGCAGGTTCATTACGCGAGCCACCAAAAAAAGAACCTGCACGAAAAACTAATGATATGGGTTTCAATATCATCTAAAGATCCGGCGTCTGCGCTAACAAACCGTTGTCTTAATAGTACATAGATTTATTCAATTCAAGCAGTTTTATTATAAATATAATCTTTCAAGCAGGACTTTGATGAGACTCTAAAATAATATATAATAATACGTCATAATTACACATAAATTTATATAGTTTATAAATATTTGCCTGCGCCCCAAACGCCTGCCAAGTTCCATCCGCAAATCTGCGGTTATCATCGTGTTGTGGTTGAGATGGAGACAGAAACGAATGTTTTTCTTTTTACAAAATTATTTCTTTTGTGCACTTTATAACACCAAACTTGTACAACTTCCTTGTAAGACTACTAGGAACCTGCCCCGGCTTTGCACGGGTGTAATGAAGGTAAAAAATGATTATTGTGTGTTATCCTTAAGAGGGACTTTTTGTATACCTTTTTAAGCTACGTGTGTGTATATACAGTAATGCAGTACATTATATTAATTTATTTTGTCGTGTTCAGCTAGCGTTTGCAATGTAAGCGCAAAAAATATCATGACATGTGAAATTACATCAGACAACTCCAAAATGATTAGTGTTTCTCTTCTATATATTTTTTTTATTCTCACAACATCTTATATATTGACCTGACTCGCATAAAGCACCTGTGTTACGGACGCCAGGCAAAAGAGAAACAATTATACTACTTTCATACATATATTTAATACTCAGACATAGAAAAAACACAAATATCATTATATATTTGTATATAAATATATATTTGTCATAAGTAGGAGTCGAACCCACGACCCTTGATGCACAATATAGGTTTACTACCATTTGCGCCATCGGTCCCGTCATGTCTGGAATCACACTATCTGTTAAAAAATGAATATATAAATAAAATAATAATAGAACATTTATCACTACCAGTTCTCCTTGTAGGTTCCTTACTGGTGGCTCGTGTAATGAACATGCTTTGAACTTACGTTTTAAGACCCGTCTGGTGTCGGTGGACTAATATATAGTAGGCCTTATTTAAATGTTAGATAATTCTTATGATCCCTTCGGGTCATCAGGGTAATCGGTATTATTAATGTAATAAAATTTAGTACTTCACATTTTTAAATTAAAATTGTTCTATTTATTATTTTTAACGATTCGAGAGTTCTTAAAATAGGCTTACTTAAATAAAGAATATTTTACTCTGTTTTGATTTAAAAATAGTTACTCGAAGTACCAAACCTGCACACACAAACAGTCCAAAAACTAGAACAATTGATTATGTAACAGAAAGTGCAACAATCAAGACCAGTCTCTGGTGCCAATGGGTGGTGAGTCGCGCGACGCTGGTGGTCGCCACGAGCTGCGTGAAGCTGGCCTTCGACGTGGACGACATCATCTCCACCATAGACCTGCAGCCGCACTACAATCAGGTCAAGATCAAGGTCGCGTCGGCCTCCGTGCGCCACTATGAACGGTACGTTGAGTTTGTTTCAGTTTATTCTAATATTTAGAACACCGAACATATTTTACTTAGGAAATATTTGAAGTGTCAAAATATTATTTTTCGCGTTTGGCTCGTTGTGGTCTCAGTCCTAAATTAAACCATCTTTCCGTCACAGTTGATCCTACATATACTATTTCCTGAATATGACTGACTCAGATATGTTTTTTAGTATATATATTGTCTATCTAGCTAAGCTCGTGGTATATTCTCCTCAAAACAAGTATTCCTGCCACATGTTAGTCGTAGAGTGTAGTTATATAGCCTAAGTTGATCTTTATTACATCAGCTATCTGCATGTGAAACCTTCAGTCTTTCCAGCCGTTTCAGAGATTACTTCAAACAGATAGACAGACAGATATGAATATAAATATATATATGTTAAAAGCAGTTTTTTTATAAAATTAAAAACAGAGAATCCATTATTTTATTTGTATGTATTGATGAGATTAGTTGTGACGTCGAAAGTCTTCTTTGACAGGACAAAGTTTGTTCCACGAGATTCTCTTAAAATCTGTCTACTCGCTCGGTCCACGCTCCTGCACACATTGAGAGAGTCATTTTCTAAACCCACTATTTCTACCTTAATCAGGGAGGTTAGCAGCAACGACTGGAAGGCGGGGGTATTAGGCGGACGGGTCCTGGAAGCTCGCGAGCCCACCAGTGCCATGGAAGAGAACCACTTCATGGCTATCACAATCACCCAAGCCCAGTGAGTACCTTAAGAATAATTTGCCGATTAGATAATAATCTATATGTGATGATAACTTTGTTAGTCCGTTTCGTAAATTGGCTATTTTTTCTCATTAAGAGGTTAAAAAACGGTTATTTTGGGTTATTCCTAAGATTTAGATATATGCTACTATTATTTCGTAGATCTGTACAATAATGTAAGGTGTACAATATTGTAGTACATTATTTTGATCTATCTCGTCGGGTGATTCCAGCGTTTGCAATGTAAGCGCAAAAAGATGTGTTTATTTGTGACAATACATTGGAAACCCCTAAAAGATCAGGGTTTCTCTAATATATGATAAATGTATAACACATATATAAACCTTCTGGAATCACAAAAATATCCGCCGCATCAAAATCTGTTGCGTTGTTTTAAAGATCAAATCTTATGTATGATAAGGACATAAGTCGCGTAAGTCTTTGTTTTTTATTATGAAGTGACAAGGATTGTAAACCCACAGGCTGTCCAATCTACCAGCAAACTGGAAAGAAGAGCTGCATCCGAAGGTGCTAGCAGATAAAACGGTAAGACTCGAATCAGTGCGGCAATTCGGGGCAAATACCATCTCTCTATTTTGTATAAATATTGCCTGCACATATCATATATATCACATATATCATATATATGATATATGTGATTTTTTTTCCCGTTTCGTATAATTGTTGACTGGAAGATAATGCCAATTAGCATTAATTCCGCCATTAGTGCATTTTGTCATGTTCATAATTTGTAGGGCGTGGACACAATGTGGGAGATATACGCGACACTGGCACCCCTGGAGGTGGTGGTGCAGCCGGCGATCCTGGAGAACGTCGCCTCCCTGTTAGAGAAGTTCGCGCCGCGCTCCTTCTGCCCTCTCAAGGACAAGGTCGCGCAGAGGTAACAACTTCACCAGACTTAGTTACAGAACAAGTTAAATTCGAGAACTATATGAATATATCCTCAACACACTTCATATCATGTGGGGGAGGGGATTGTTATCACTAAGACAATAGTAATATCACTAAGGCAGTAGTATAGAGTCAGAAATAATAGTATCACAGAAAAAGTTTAGGTGAAAGGAGTTTATTTAACTCATAAGAATTATTAAAGAGGTAGTCCCTTATACAAAGGTCGTCTGCATTGGTACCTCACTGTATTTCTGCTGGCAAACAGCAGTCGCCTTACTGTTCCGATTTGAAGGGTGACATAGGCAGAGGAATCGGGTAATGTGTGATAGTATCTTCAAGTCTCAAGGTTGGCAGCGCGCTAGTGATATCCTTGTGATATAACGAAGGGACTGAGTGCTTGTTTGTGGAACTGATGTAGTAAAATGAAATAAGACATTTTACGTTTCACTTTCTAAGCTGATGCATGCAATACCCAAATCTAGTTAAATCATATGCAATATGATCCTATCTTGTGCGCCAAAATTCGCGGGTTCGATCCCCTCCAAAAGCAAATACTAAGTGATGATATTTGTATTGTATTGTATCCAATGTGGTGTAAAAGATGATGTTGTGACAACAATAGAGAAAGGAGTGTTGACATGGTTTGGACACGTAGACAAGATGGGGTATTAATGAAGCGCCAGGTTAGAAGTACCAAGAAGAAACGAGAGAGGTAAGCCATGGTCGTAACTAGTGGAGATCCATAGTCATGCGTACATTTCACACAATAAATCAATTAAATATTTTTGAGACTTTGTGATCTATCTTATTAGTAAACAAAGTTAAATTTCTATATTAATAACATAAATATACACAAACGATTATGTATTTTATTTAAATAGAGATCATGGTTTGTGATATAGGTATATGTAATCACGCTATGACATCTGTCATAGGTGAAGGTGAAGGTAGTAAGGAAGTAGGAGGGGTATCTACCCCTCCTACTTCCTTACTACCCTCACCTTCACCTCTGTGTTAGCGCTGAAGTCCACGTCCGTCCAGCATTGAGTTCATTGAAAAGAACTGCTCTTACTCTGCGCCTACTCTACACCGACTATGCTCATACTCTACACTACTTATACTATATACCTACTCTACGCGTACTCCGCTCCTACATTGCGCCTACTCTACTCCTACTCTGTTACTGCTCTGCTTCCGACCCCACCTACAAAACATGCCTTCAACCCAAGGTCCGCGTTTAGTCATCCTTGAATCATCACTGCCAATCTCATAAAGACCTCGTGACTCTGATCTTCGTGTAGATGCCTCCTAGGGATAAGGACAGTATTGTATTGTTGTCTCGTTTCAGAGAAGTCGCGTGGCTGTGGCCTTTCTGCTACGTGAACGCCGGTGGCCTCCGGCTGCTTCTGACCACCGAGGACGAGGTCAAGAGGGCCAGCGACACCAACGATGCCGACGATACATTCGTGATAATTGTAAGTGATACAACTTGTGCGACACTCATGTGCGCCCGTAGCCATTTGAAGTCCACTGCTGGACAAAGGCCTGCCAAAGAAAGGGGGAGTTTTGCACGTAATTGCCGCACTGGGCAAGTGTCTTGGCAATCACAGAGCGCATTCCCCGCTCAGTGCACTGGGCGGGGAATGCGCTCTGCATCTCAAATGCATTTGAGCTACACTGTTCGGTTGGATATACCGCCATCTGTCGGTTCTAGTACCTTAGTCGCCTCTTACTACACCTTGTACTAAAGGAGGTACTATTCTACTCCGGCGGTACCCCACGGCATAAGGGATAATTAAGCCTAATTAATTTTAGTAAGCTCCGTAATTCCGTAGTTCAAATGCACAGTACGAGGAGGGGCAGCAGCATACCCGTCACAAAAGCTGGCATCGCGGCAATTATGGGCAAATTCCCTCTTTTTTGAGGAGGCATATGCGGGGGACTTCTAATGGCTGATATGATAATAGTAATCTTCATGGGGGTAAAGGAGGGTGCAAAGTTAGTATGAAGGCTCTCTGTTTTTAACGTTATTCCAAAAAAATGTTGTATCGATAACAAGTTTTCCCTTAAAATTTACGGGCGAATCCGCGGGGCGTTGCCAGTTGTTGTGTATGTCTATTGCCATGTGTCAATACAGAGGTTTTAAAACGCGTGCGTAGACAGTTTTATTAACGAACAAACATAACAGAGGATTACTCGCTATCGTGACTAACAATCAGGATATATTTTTGTGTATCGTCATCATCATATCAGGATATAGGCCTCCCCAAGTAATCTTTCCAATAAGACCGGTTGCATGCGGCCCGTGTCCTGCGCGATCCAGCGGTTTTATTCAGATCGCCTGGCCGTTTTGTGGGTGGACGCAACTTACGACTCCATCGGCCATCGGATCTGCGTACCAAATGCACTGCCCACTGCCACTTCAAATTACTAATCCGCCGGGCTGCGTCGGTAACTTTGGTTCTGTTACGAATCTCCTCATTACTGATTCGATCGTGCAAAGAGACTCCGAATATTGCCGTCTATGTCCATTACTAATTGTGCCTTTGTGTTCTAGGTCGGCAGACTCACTGTTAATCCACACCCAGAGAATCCCATTTGCAGGTGATTTTTATTTATTATTATCTAATCAGACTAGCCTTGACTGACTTCAGGTAATTTTAAAATTATGATTATACTATATTCCTAGAATATCTCATACATTGACCTGACTCATTGGTAACTCGCTTAAAGCACGCGTGTTACGGACGCCAGACAACAGGGGAATCACAATTATAATACTCGTACTTCGATACACATCTTTGACACCCAGACACTGGACACCAATATGACTACCTTACTTTTTTATACTATGTAGCGACCAATGAATCCGTTGTTTGGTGTTAGACGTGGGGTGAACACGGGCCGCGACTCGAGCTGGCTGGGCGGCTCGAGTCCGTTCGAGGGGCGCCAGTACGAGGTGCTCGTGTCCAAGTTCGCGGTGCGCACGGCCCAGTTCCACCAGCTCGTCTACCAGGAGGTGAGTCGAGCTCCATTACTTCTATATATAAAAGGAGATGCTTACCGACCGACTGACATATCAACGCAGGGCCTAAACTATAAGGGTTAGAAACTTGAAATAACATAGCGGGGCACTAAGTATTTTTGAATATTCATTTATAATAGGGTTGCAAAGTTCGTATGACTCTGTTGTTTTTGATGTGATTCGAATGGAATTCAGTATAAAGGTTGTTCATCGAAAATCCTCCTTTAAGGAAAGTGTTTTGAAAGGTCAGTGTTGTTATTTATCAGCTACCATAATATCGAGTATTTTCGTCGTGTCAGTAGATCAACATTGTGTTTAAAAATATGATCTAGATCTTAGAGTAACAATTGGCATACCAAAAATGTAAGTGTTTACAGACAAGCCAAACGGGGCTGTTGAAAGGGACGGGCGGAGAGAACCCCGCCCTCAAATGGAGCCAACCGCACGTGTCTCCCACCATCACGCCGCTGCTGCATAGGTGGGTACACATTATTGATGCGGTCTATCTCTATCAGTAATCTATTTTTATATTGTGATACTTTTGAAAAAAATTTAAACTTGCGTATTGCGTTTTCATGTTTCACTAAGTTTAGTGTTACATTTTTGTTATATATCATATTAGATTACTCGACACATGTTGTCCTGTTATAACTAGTTTTAACTATATTTATACAAAAAAGGTCGCGATTTTAAATTGGGATTTAAACTATACTATCTATCAGGTTTGATTTAACTGTTCACTGTAAGCACAAATTGATTAAAAACTATTAGGTAGTTTAGAACTTCATCTCGGATGTACACCGTGACTCGAAATATTTATAAATCTACTCGTATATAAATAATATAATGAGGCGACTTATTGAATTTGGAGTTTTAAATTAAGGTTCTAAAAAATAACTATTGGAAGTGTGCTGCGGAATTCCGGAAAATTTATATTTAAAAATTTATATATATATATATATATAGATATATATATATATTATATTATATAATAAAAAAATTCATAAATTATTATTATTAATTATGTTATGATTAATAATAATAATTTATGAATCGACTGCAAACATTACAACAACTCTTAATCTAACACACAGATAAAAACAAAGAAAAACCACAAAACATTACACTGATCGGCTAAAACGACGGCAGCCGTACTAGGATAAACTGTGTTACAGCTGCCCGCGTCTTCCACTCTAATACATTCACTGTTGACAAAATTAACTATACTAAGCGTACAGGCAATAATTCAAATAATAAAAAAGAAAAGAACACGCAAATGAGGCAAGCATCAAAAGAGGGGAGTTGATTATCCTACACAGGTACAAAACGTGCACATGAATGATTAAATAGAAAAAAAGTGATAGAATTTATATCGTTATGTGTGTCTCGCCTGTTAACCTACAAGACGTTTTTTGTAACAAATAAATTATTAATAAAGGGATGGTAATCCACAAAAAAAATACATTCTGTATCAACTACATGTAATTCACAATCAATTGAAAAATGTTAGTAATATATATTGAAATCATACCCTTTTTTAATATTTTTAAAATGGCTCGGATATTTGATATTGGAACTCTGGGCAGTGTGGACATTGGGTTCGTGTTGGCACCGGCGACGTTCGCGCGCGGCGTGCTCACGAGCGGGCCCGCGTTCGAAGTGAACCTGGTGTCGGACTGCGCGCTCGAACTCAGCCTCGCGCAGCTGGGGCTGCTGCACCGCGCCGCGACGGACATCGCGCGCGCACTTCACAGGTGCCCTTATATACAGACATACCACCATGAAAGGATGGATGAAAGTAGAACCGCACAAATATATACAGCCGAGAGTTAGTGTAGGACATAGGCGAACATATCTTAACCAGGTAGAAGGGGTATTAAAGTTTAGCTAGATTTAGTTGATGGATTTGCTTAATCCATCACAGCCATTGGAAGTGCACTGCTGGACAAAGACCTCCCCAAATAAGGGGGGGGGGGGGGGGGATTTCGCCCTCTGCAATGGGCAATCGCTACCTTTTCCCTCCCTCCCTGTGCATTTGAGCTACACTGTTTCGGATGGATATACCGCCATCTGTCGGTTCCGGTACGTTAATCACCCCTTACGACACAAATAACAGAGAGAGCTGCTACTTTACTCTGCCGGTACATCATAGCTGGGTGCAGAAGATGATAAGCTGATAGAAATGAACACATCATTATGATAGTGAAACTGTGATAGGTTCCTTCTATAGGCGCTCGCCTAGAAAGTATTAATGAATGCAGAGGCAGCAAACACAGTAGCAAATCTGGTAATTTTGTTTATGTTATAAAGTTGAATGTCATTGTAATATGTACGGTTTGCTTGTAGTTCGACTGCGGAGGACCCGCTGGAACAAGAGCAGAACCACGTCTGCCCGTATACAAGCCTGCTCATGATCAGGCCCGGCGAGGACGTCGTCTCCACGCCGAGTGAATCCACGCTGAGTAGTCAGTTTGTTTTTTTTTAATAGAGCATGTTGACAAACATAGTAAGCGTCTGCAGGCTCGTAATATCACAAATATAAAAATTATTTATTATATACAAAAAGACAAATACTATATATATAGAAACAAATACCTGACAAACGATTAAGATTCACAAATCAGCCTGGCATGGCGTTGCAGTCGGTGTCTAGGCTATTTATCAGGACAATATTGTCCTAAACCTAGACAATAACCTAGACACTGACTACGGACCCACCTGCCGGGCAGATTTGTGAATCTAAACCATCCAGGGCGCCACCCAATCGTATACAAAATATTATTCAAATCAATCCAGCCGGTGAAGACGATTTGTGTAGCATACACACGTACAGTAGAATTATATATATAAAATTTGTGAAATGTAACATCACCATTGTCTCTATTTGTGTCAGTCTCACACAAACTTAAAATGGATTAGTTCTGTATTGATTGTAATTACCCCGTGTAAGTTTGTGAATGAGAAATAAATGGAAAAGACATTGTTATATTCCCGGTAGATGGCACGAGGACCAGCGGCGAGACGAGCGCCCAGAGCTTGGCCACTGACTCCGGGGTGGACACGGTCACGTCCCGCTCCACCAAGGCCGGCTCGCGGCTCGACGACCACAGCGTGTTTGCCAAGAAGTCTGTCTCCATCATGCTTGCGGAACCCTTGTTAGTGGAACACGGTTTATTTATCATTCATCATCAAGGGTCATATGTAGCGGGCCCGATGGCGCTGATGGTAGTCATATTTAGTTGATACATGTTTTAATTTGTTCTGTGTCTGGGTGTTATATATATTTATTGTTATATATATGATATCTGCAACACAAGCGTTTTAGCGACTCATCTCGCAGTCACACCAACGCAGGAGAGGTCTTGTAAATTTATTATAAAAAAAATGTGAGTCGTACCCAAGCGATTAACTTTAGGGGTTTTATCTCTCTCCCTGTACTTCCTGGTACAGGGAGAGATATACTATCCTATGCTGCCGGTACCCTATGGCTATTCCTTTTTGTTAGTGCGATTCAACTACTCTCTGTATTATTCCAGATAGGTTAGTTTAATCCTTCTATCTATACCTCCGGGGAAACCCAACAATAGTTTCGATCGAAAAAAATAATGTCTTTCTGCTTTTAATATTTGCGTTCGTGATATAAGCGTTATTTGTAAAAAGTAACGATGATCGTAGTGTACCTTGATTTTTACTCGGAAATTATTGGACATTAATATGGGAAAAAACTCTGTATTTCATAATTTTATATTAATACCCACCGAGCTGTTAGCTCGGTGGCTCGGTTAGCACAGAGCTAGTAATGTTGAGAGGTTCAACCCATTTGCCTCCCGGCGCCGTCCGGCGCCACCCGGCGCTGTCTTACTGGCACCCCGCTATCACAAATACTCATACACTTTATTTGCGTAGTGCAATACACCCTATCTATTGCTGAACGCTTACAATCCTTGTCCCTCCGCACTAGTGCGGCGGGGCTCACTCAGACCGCCTCTTTTGCAAACTTAACTTTCTGTCACGACGGCCACTCGATCCGAGGTCGAGCCATGAAGGCGCCCACGCATGATCGCCGTCGGTTCCGCTCAAATGCTACAAACTGCGTTCATCAAACCATTCGATATGGTTTTCCGTAAAATAAGGCTTACACCACTACTTTCGATATACTGTAATGACTCTTTTGTGAATCAGAAATGAGGAGATCCGTGAAAGAGCTAAAATTACTGATAAAGCCCGGTGGATTAGCAAGTTGAAGTGGCAGTGACTTAGCACGCAGAACCGATGAACGATGAAGTCGTAAGGTTCTAAAATGGAGACCACATACCTTCGTCTCCCCTTTTTAAGTCCTGGTAATTGGTTGACAGATCGGAAGCGTCAGAGTACCTGGAGGTGTTCGTGACGATGGGTGTGATAGAGCTGTCGCTTTATGCGGCCGACGATGGAAGCCCGGCACTTGGGGCGCTGCGCCCCCCGAGCTGCAGCGGCCTCGCCGCGCCTGTCCCTCAGCTCCATCAGGTACAGGTCTACGTTACTAACTGCAAAATGATTCGAATTGCCTATGAACCCTTCATCACCAGAGGAAAGTGTAGACTCTTAAAAACCCTAAGTAATGGTCTGGGAGATTTTCTAAAGATCGGATAAATATTTCAAGACGTGTAATCAATCGTGTGCGTGCTGAACGTTTCTTTCTATTTCGTTTGTGTAAAGGTGAAAATAGCAGAAGAGGATCCAAGCGAGTCAACCGCCAAGAAAGAAGATGGCGTGCCATCGTCCCACAGCCCCACCAGAAGCATCACGGAGACAGTGCGTCAGGCTGGCGTCGGTCAGACCAAACTGGAACACACGTACACACTTGCGGTCAGTACACGAACTAACACGAATCTATGACTACTAGTGGCACCCCGCGGTTTCACACGCGTGATTAATAATAAATAATAAAATCACCACACCAGACAAATATTTATATGATAATGCTTGCGTTTGTCCTGTGTCTGGGTGTTGAAAGTATTAAATGTATACTATTATATTTGTGATTCACCTGTTGTCTGGCGTCCGGCACACATGTGCTTTAAGCGAGTTACCACGGAGTCAGGTCAATGTATAGGATGTAGTGGGAATATTGTTTTTAATTGAGGTAGACCTTATGCAAAGGTCGTCTACATTGTGGTACCTTTCACCTATTTCTACCGCCAAATAGCAGTAGTCGCATTGCTGTGTTCCAGTTTGATAGCTGATGGAGGCAGTGGAATTACTGGTTAATGTGACATTCTTCAAGTCACAAGGTTGATATCCTTGTGATAATACGATTCTATACACATTACGATAGTTGACAATACTACTCGGTTGTGCACTGATACGATCGGAGAATAATAATAATAATTACCTCAATATCTCATACATTGACCTGATGCCGAGATAAGTCGCTTAAAGTACTTGTGTTACGGACATCAGACAACAGAGGAATCACAAATATACTACTTGAATACATATATTCAACACCCAGGCACAGAACAAATATAAATATAATAATATGTGTCCGGGATGGGGATCGAACACACGACCTTTGGCGCATAAGACAGGATCACTACCATGTGCGCGATCGGGCCCGTCAAATGAACTATTTATTGCAGCAATACACTTAGTTCAATACTGCACTTAAATTTGAATGTGAGTGGATATTGAAGAGATGGTATTCCCCACTCAGGACCTACCGCTGGTGCGGAAACTGGAGGGTAACTTGCCACTTCTGCACGTCACGCTTCAACAGCCCAATCTCTACTACTGGAAGAGGAGGAGTCATAACAGCCTGCAGGTGCGTCTTTCACAAATGTATCCACTATGTGTCATTTCATTTTACTTCCTTAGATGCTTTGGGCGTTGTGGTCATAGGAGAGTGCTCTAGAATGCACATAAATATAATATAGCTAACTTTACTCGGTAAAGATGTAACTTTTTAATGGTGGGAGAACTATTTGTCGAGTACATTTTTTGTTTAATCGTAACAAACAGAGAAACAAATATTTCCTCTTTATATTATTAGTATAGATCACGGTGGTAGCAAACACTCAAGCGTCCTGTCAAATAGTAAAGTAAAGATTGAAAGAACACCATGCTATATTCCTCTTTGAAAATAGACAAATGTTAACAGTGTATGGTTTGTCAGGTGTCGTTGTTCAACGCTTGGGTGGGGTTGGGCGCTGGCCAGCTGGAAGAACACTGGCATGCGCCGCTGCTGATCACCGGCAAGGGCGTGCTGGACCCCGTGACAGACATACCGCCCGCTCTGATCACCATGAACCTCACTGCGCCCGTTAGCAGTGAGTATACCGGTTGACCATGCATGACACTTTATACACATTCTTGTCGTAAGTACACCATGTTCGCGTGAGAACGCGTACAGTCCCTTTTCCATGAGCGATAATCGACTGGACTGAAGCGGGCTCACTCGGTCCTCTTCTATAAACAAACGATTTAACTATCCGTCACGTTGGTCCCTGAGTCGAAGTCGAGCCTCAGGGACGCCTTCAGGTGATCCCGCTTTGAGGCTGCCATTGAAGCCCCTTGCCCACTCCTCCGCTGGCGCTGGATTGCACGTCTAAGTAGTCCAGCATTGGTTTCTTTGAAAAAATAATACTGGTTCTGGAGGAGGTACTATTGTAGTTACGTTTGCAGGCGTAGGCAGCAGCGGTCGAGGTAACTTGCGCATCGAGGTGGAGCGGCCCGTGCAGCTGGAGGTCTGCTCCGACCGACTGCGGCGCATCTGCGGCATTCTTCGATTAGTAAGACACATAGAAACCTATCTTCCCTCATATTAAAATTAAATTTCTTTTTACTCCAAAATAAAGAATGTATGCAATGGGAATATATTTTTGGGAATATTCCAGACTATCTATAATCTGTACGCCTTTACATTGACCTGACTCCAAGATAAGTCGCTTAAATCACTTGTTAAGGATATCAGACAACAGATATATCACAAAAATCATAATTAGATATAATAATTTGCACCCAGGCACAATACAAATATACAATATTCGTCATATAAACTTGACGGGCCCGATGGCGCTGATGGTAGTGATCCTAACTTGTGGGCGTGTTGTCGTGGGTTCGATCTCCACCCAGAATAATATTTATATGATGATACTTGTGTCTGTTCTGTGTGTTAAATATATGTATTTAAGTAGTATATTTGTGATTCCTCTGTTGTCTGGCGTCCGTACCATGAGTGGTTTAAGCGACTTACCTCTGAGTCAGCTCTATGTATGAGATGTTGTGGGAATTTATTTATTTATAAATATGTGCTCTGGAAGAGTATTGAACCCACGACTTTTTATACACAAAATGTGTTCACTACCATCTGATTAATGACTATGCCCATAAACATAGCATCATTATTAAAAGTGAGATTTGCTACACTTTTGCAGTAATACAACTAATTAGATTTGAATTAATTTTAGTTAGAGTCGTCACACATCAGAATGACACACACGCAAATTTAATTTTTCTTTTATTTAAAAAAATATTTTAGTAAAGGTGTGAGTGATTCTTCTAGTAAAGATCTGAATGAGTCAATCCCACATCACCGTTAAGTCCGTTCGTGTTCGTGATTGACTGAGTATTACTAAAGCAAGCTTCGACTACTGAAATGGAAACCTTCATCCAAATATTGCACATCACCCATCTCGTGGATGAATTCGGGGAAGATGTTCTCTTTTGTTCGCATTGTATGCGATGTGTCACCACGTTTCTCCTGCTTGCAGGTAAAGGAGCAGTTTCCAAAGGTGGAAGAGGCGAACACGGCGATCGTCTCTCTGCCGTTTCTGTTTCGACTGCGTCGCGCAATGAGTACGTTTTCTAAAATCTACGAGTTTTAAACTACTGTAGAGTATGGTTTATCAAATATTTACATTATTGGTTCAGATTTATGAAGATCTAATATTTCCTTTTTTTTTCTCTTAATGTAGTTAAGTAATGTGCTCTTCATGAAAGACGGATTGAAAAGTATTATTTTTTAAAAATAGTAGTTTTTTGTAATAGTATATCTATGCAGCTTCTCTTGACCATATCTTAATTGTTAGACTGCTGTAATTTGCATCGTCGATAATGCTTGCAGTGAATAATGCGATCGAAAGCGTGACAATACAGACGAGTCAGTTGTCGGTGAGCGGGCCGGAGGGCAGGGTGGGGTGCGAGGGCACGTCGCTGCAGCTGGCGGCGAGCGGGCGCGCCGACCGGCTTACGACGCGCTCGCTGGTCAGTGCGCTCCTGATCGCGAGTAGCACGTCCGCGCTCGAGCGCCGCCCGCCGCTGCTGCCGCTTACGCTCGGGTCAGAACCACCACCATACATATTCCCAAAATACACACACAACATCTCATACATTGTCCTGATTCCGTGGTAAGTCGCTTAAAGCACCAAGGACATCAGACAACAGAGGAATCGCTAATATAACACTTAAATACATACTCACAACACCCAAACACAGAACAAACATGGATAACCATCATATAAATATTTGTCCTGGGTGAGAATCAAATCCACGACCCTTGGCGCATAAGATACCATCTGCGCTATCGAGCCCGCCATAATCAACTTGTGGGGCACCGTGGCACGGGGCACCAGCCTTGTTCCTGCCAATATCCGTCACATTGCAGTTGCTACAAGAACGAGGAGGAATTCACAATAAGAAACTCATTGTAACGGTGAAGTAATATGCTTGTAATCGCGTTTTCAAAATTGGTCTAAGAATAAAATCGGCTACACAATGATAAAAACTTTTCTGACTTAATTCAACCGTTTTTAACTACAAATATAAAAAATATCATTATCATATCAGCTATAGGACGGCCGGAGCTGGACACAGGCCTCCCCAAGAAATTTCCAATCTGCGGTTTTAGTCAGATCATCTATCCATCTAATCAAAGAAACATATTTCTTAATCGAATATAAAGTTTAATGCAAACATCTACATCAAATGCCCAGGATCGATATGGAAGCCACGTGGGAGGCGTGGCGTCGAGCCGAGGGCGGCACGTCAGCATGCGAGCCCACGGTCCGGGTGGTGGTTGACGTAGACAGCATCACCGTCGACCTGCGGCCCGAGGACTTCGCCACCATGCGCCGCATACAAGAGGCTCTTAATGAGTTCTTCCCAGCACCAGAAGTGAGTTTCTGCCTGCCATTTTAAGTTGATACTTCTGCTTATTAATTCTAAATTAGTTTCACTCCTCTTTTTCCTCTCACTTTCATGTATCAGTTACGGACACTACACATTTTCATATTGGTCTAGTCGTAAAGCAGAGAATACACACGCCGGCTTTCAATCCCATAACGGATAAGTGAGGTGACATGCCTAACTCATGGTCTGATCAACCCTGGCTTTCCGTATCTGGTACATCGCTACTCCTAACTTTTATATATAAGCTGTCCCGGCAAACGTTGTTCTGCCAAATTAAATTATATGAAACTAGCTGTGCCCGCGACTTCGTCCGCGTGGAATAGATTTTTTGGGTACCATACCTCTTTACCTTAACTTATATGAACTTGGAATGTCGTGTTTATTTATATCGAATAAATGACCTGAAAAATAAGTTTCAAGTTTCTAGCTTTAAAAATAGCGATACTTCCTTATAACTTTTCCCCCTCCATCCCCCTTTTCGACCCTTTACAACCTTGTATGTTGTCCCTTACCCCTGATGTCCTTTCTCAGGGTCTAAAGATTGTCTGTGCCAAATTTTATCATAATCGGTTAAGAGGTTTAAGCGGGAAAGCGTAACAGACAGACAGACAGACAGAGTTACTTCCACATTTATAATATTAGTAAGGATTACTAAAATGACTATGAAAAAAGAGGGGTTGGTTATAGAAGGGTGAAAATTTAGGGTTGCTTGTATTTTTTAATGCTACATTATAAAAAAATAAAAAAAATGTTTGTCCAAATAAAATAAAAAAAAAGTTTGCATTGGAGAGAACCCTTACCACTTATGAAAAATAGTTAGTAGCCGATTCTCAGACCTACAGAATATGCATATAAAAATCCATAAGAATCGGTCAAGTCGTTTAGGAGGAGTATGGTAACACTGTATACTTTACTTTATATATTAGAAGATAACTGCGACCCGGCATACACTAGGACAGCCAGACAGCGGAAAGTGACTTTGTTTTTTGTAGTGATGTCGACAAACATCTATATCATCCGGGATCAGCGTCTATCAGAATCAACGATCAATCAAGTCTTAAGTTCCCAAGCTCATGCTATATTATTTTTCTATATATATCCAAGTAGACACACAAGCATACATTCCGCGTGATAGTAAGCGTCACCGAAGCCTATAGACGCTCGTGTTATCACAAGGTTATCAGTATCGCGTTGCCAACTTTGTGATATGAAGATATTTTGTCGAATAAATAAGTGAGAGTGATGAATAAATGCTGTCGACCTTTATATGAGGTCAACTTCTAGTAAGTAGTACACTCGCGCTGGAGACCAGGTTAAGGAGTTTAAAGTTACTGAGAGGTGTATAAAACATCCGATACAAGCGATTTGAAGGCTACTCTTTGATTTGATTGTTAATAGGAAACCATAGAAAGCGACGAGAGTGTCAGTTCCCAGCCTGAACAGCCCACGCAGGAGGTCCGGCGGTGGTTGGTGGAGGCGCCGGGCGAGAGGGAGGATCATTACTATAAAGATGATCTGAGGTGAGCTCACCACTATTCGCACAGGCGATTCTGCTACTTGGTCCAGCTGCGTTGTTCTTAGTCACATGGTCAATTTGGTTTATAGCGATCGTTCATGACCTAACTGTTGTTGCCAGCCAGTATTTATAGCTTTTAAATGCGATGAGTACCAAACCTGGCACTGGCAGTAGCCTCTTGCGTATATAAAATATACATATAGAAGTACCCACGACATACAAACATATGTTTTATTGAAGTAGCTACTTCTTTACCACATGTGGCAGGCGGCAACAGGTTCGTCAGTCGAGCACCTATTCTGAGTACTTCCTGCACAATAAAATACTTTCTGACAAGAAAAGAAATACATACGTAATTGATCAAGTCTTCAAACTCTATCGGCGCTCCCGGAGTGCAACTGTTCTATCAAGGGGCTTTGGCTAAAGTCCGAAAGTCCAATATACGAGTTCCCAATGTAGGGAGGATTTTTCCCCATAACTGCCGTGCTGGGCAAGCGCGTGGGCAATCGCAGAGCGTAACTTTTGCAAGCAGTTGCTGCTTCCCTTTCCCATCCTGTGAATTTGAGCTATACTGTTTTGTATGGATATATCGCCATTTATCGTTTTTAGTACCTTGTCGCTTCTTGCGACATCTGAGATGGGAGATACCATTCAACTCTGCCGGTACCCAACGGCAAATATTGTTGTATGATACGTGTTATTGAACGCTAAACTTAAACAGAAAAAGACTTACACGACTTGAGTTGTAATTTGTTGGGCAGGAGTGGCGCGTTCAAGATAGTGAGCGGTGGGCAGCTGCCGATGGCGTACCAGGTGACGCTGCACAGGGCGGCGGTGGCGTGGCGCTACCCGCACCCGCGCGCCATCACCAGGCTCGTCGCCTTCCCACTGCCATATCAGGTCCATATCTGTTTGCCCGATGTAGTCTACGTGTATTGCCTTAGCTCTAGGTAACGTTTTTGTTTGACATCTCTTATGGAATCCTTGATGATGATTTCGCAAACCATTTTATGTATCCGGTTTTGGTTATGATTCTGCTTGAAGCGGGAACGTGTAATCCTATCTTCATCTCAAACACAACACGATAGTATGCAGATTTGCGGATGGAATTTGACAGGCGTTATGAGCGCTTAGCGAAAAGGCTTAAAAAATAATTTCTTTTGAGTTATTCTCATGTATAAACTATATATGAGTAGGGTATAATTCCATTTAGAGCACTTCGAAGTGTGTATTGTGTGAGTTTGAGAGATAGATTAAAGAATAGTGTAACAAGAGATCCATGTGGTGTAAAAGATGATGTTGTGACAACAATAGTGGAAGAAATGTTAAGATGGTTTGAGTATGTAGAAAGGGTGGATGAAAGTAAAACGACTGCACAAATATATAGAGCGGAAGTGAATGGAAGAGTTGCTATAGGACAACCGTGGCGAACATATCTTAACCAGGTAGAAGAGGTATTAAAAAGGGCCATAGGGTATGAAAAGACTAATACGCGTAAGGGAAGCAAGAGGGGTATGCTAAGATCGTGGAGATCCATAGTTTCTGCCTACCTCGATGGGACACAGGCGTGATGTATGTATGTATGCATGTGTAATTCCATTATGTTTCTGCTTGATGCGGGAATTTTCGTTCCTGTCTTCATTTCAAACAACGATAAGCTGATTTGCAGATGGAATTTGGCAGGCGTTTGACAAGTAAAAACATTTGTCGTTATATTTTGGACGAATCTTTAAAAAATATAGATTTCGTGTAAAATATATATAAATAGGATTTAAAATGTGCGCGTAATTCCGCTGTGTAGGCGCAGGAAATCCCGTGCGTGCTGGAGATGTACAGCCCGATGCTGGAGAGCTGGCAGGCGCACACGTACTTCAAGCTACCGGTGGACGAGCCCAGGGAGCTAATGCTCTACGTCACACCACCAGGTACCACCACGCCAAAACATCTTACTGTATTGTATGTCTCACAGCCATCAGTTACTAATAACAGTAAAAAAAAAACAAATATATATGCCATTAACTTTATATATTGCTACAATATCCAAATTTTTGATATAATTTTGTGCTAAAAGATATGATGGCGCAGATGGTAGTGATCCAATCTTGTACACACTTGGGTTTGATCCTAACCCAGAGAAAATATTTGATCTGTGTCTGGGTGTTATTCACATGTATCTAAATATTATATTTGTAATTCCTCCTTTTGTCTAAAATCCGTAATACAAGTGCTTTCAGCTACTTATTTCGGAGTCAGGATGTCGTATGAATTTGTTATTATTTCTGAATGTATTAGTCGGTAAGCCTGATATGCTACCTGGTATTTATTGCAAAATGTGGAAAGAAAGCCGTGCGTGCAGATGTTCACCCAGTGGTGTGTCGCAGACGCGGTGTTCGCGCAGACGTGGCGGTTCCGTGCCATCACCGACCGGGAGCAGCGGCGGAAGCCGTTCGAATTCAAGCGCGACCGGTTTGTGCCAAGACTTGATCCGCTGGTGAGTGTTGGTCGTGCATGTGGCTGTGAGCCGGTTGCTAACACTAATAGTTCTTACTGTTGACCCATTGATCAATATCATCATATAAGCCATTGGAAGTTTCCAAAAAAGGGGGAATTGTGCCTTGAATTACCGCGCTAGGAAAACGTGTTGGCAATCTTAGTAATGCTGCTCCACAGTCACCAGAGTACACCTGGAGCCGTTGCTGGATGTAACAGCATGCGGACCAGCGGCAATGAGGAGTTGAGCAGGCGGGCTCCCATCGCGAAATTAGCAGCCGATACCACAGTGGCTTCACCCGACACACAACCTCTTTTCTATAACGTGCCATCTAATAGTAGACCAGAATTTGTGTTAAAATTAGTGCACAAATATCGGATGTTGTGCAAGAAGTATCCTCTACCGAAATACCTGCACCAGCAAGACAATCTGTAAACGTAGTAAATGGACAAATGAAATAAATGAATCCATACTGCGTTCTTATTTACACATTACTCCCTAAGAAACAAATACAAGTAACTACCTTGAGTCGGCACATCAAAATTATCCATAGAAAATCAAGACAGAAATTAACAATCGACAACGCATTCCCCATATAAACTCAAGTCAACGATATGGACTAATTAGAGTACCAAGTTTAGAGACAGACCAAAGAAGAAAGAAGACGGCCTCCCTGAGTAAGAGCGAATTTTGCCCATAATTGCCGCGCTGGGCAAGCGTGTTGGTAATCTCAGAGCGCAGCCTATACGGTGGGAATGCTAATGCCCATCCCCGCCCTGTGCATTTGAGCTACCCTGTTTCCGCTATCTGTCAGTTCTGGTACCTTAGTCGCCCTGTTTCGAAATCTGGTACAAGTTTTTAGTACATAGTACTATTGCAATCCGCCTATGCAGATGTTCGAGTGCACACCAGAGATGCAGGTCCCGGCGGGCACAGCGCAGGCAACAGCCGAGCAGCTGTCAGGCGTGGTGCGGGTGGACTCGTACTTCGCCCCGCGCGCCTTGCCGCGCCAGCGGATCGCGTTACGAGTGGCCTCAGCCAACCTGCACATGCACAACTCCCTGCCGGCGATGACCAGGTGAGTGCTGCTCCGCCACACGTGTGATGATAGTGCGTGAATGTCCTTTGGGACTGGCGTATATTATTTATTGGTTCGATAAACAAAACTGTAACATAAACAAAATACATACATAAAAGAAGAAGTAAACTGACTGACAATTCAACGCCTAAACTATAAGGGTTAGAAATTTGAAATTTGTACCTTTTATTACGTAGGCGAGCACTTTTATGAATTCACTTCTTACGGGGGTAAAACGGGGTTGCAGTCAGTATGAAAGTTATCTGATGTTATTTCAATAAAATGTCATATTTATACACACATAAGATTATATTATCCAATGTGTAATTTGGACGACACAGTCAATCAAACACAATTGATTTTTTCTGTAAGAAAAGAAACGACATTTAATGTTATTATTTACAATGTCATTTCGAAATCACAACTATTTTAGTGGTATTTTATTTAAACAAGTAAGTTTTCTGATTATGTCAATGTGACGTTTTTAGGTTATAATTATTATTTTACCACAGATAAAATTGAATGACATTAGACGTGCGACTGTGCGGAAAAAATTAAACTAAGAAAAATATATTTTACATACATAAAAGGAAAATCTGACTTAATAACTGACATGTTACTACAAACTACAAATTCAGAAACGTTCAGTATTACATAGTCTACTTATTGAGAAAGGTTGTGTCACTTAACGCGGGTGACACGCGGGGCGGTAGTCATTGCATACATTTACTTTGACCCAACAGTTGTGGATTGACCAAACAAAAATCACTATGAATAAATATCAAACGTTTGATATCTCGTATTTACATTTCATGTCGTCGTTTCGATTATCTTATTTCAATTGATCTTGTCTACTTTATAATTGATATAAAAATAGCAAACTGAGCGAAAAATGGTTACTGTTGATTATCTCTAAGAGATAGACATATACCAACTACTGCGGACTTTTTGTAGATCTTTTTATTGTGTACAATACTATAGTATATTATTTTGATCTATCTCGTCGGGTTCAGCCAGCGTTTGCAATGTAACACGATGTGTTTATTGACGATATCACATTGGAAACCTCTAAAAATATTAGTGTTTCCTTAATTAATCTTAATCTTTCCTTTAAAATCACTCTATCTGTTAAAAAACGGAATGAAAATCCGTTGCGTAGTTATAAAGATCTAAACATATATAAAGACAGACAGCGGAAATCGACTTAGTTTTAAAAATTCCGGAACATTCGATTTAGGATGGATGCCATATTTTGTCAGAACCTTAAGCTTTAATCTCAAAATCTTAAATGTTACCGCAAACAATACCAACTTTATATTCAAATACTATGTTGTTTTTTTTTTAATTTGGCAGCGCTGAAATGAAGCACATGGAGGGATATTACGTGTCGCGCCCGTTGATGCGAAGCCACCGGGTGTTGACGATTTCCGCTCGCGACTGCATAGCGTTCGCGCACCTCGGCTCGCCCACCGGCTACAAGGCCATGTGTGACACAGCGATCGGGTTAGTGCCCTCATCATCGTACATCGCCACTAAAAGTCCACTGTTGGACATAGGCCTCCCCAAGAAGGTATGTTGTGTCCATAATTGCTGCGCTGGGCAAGCGTGTTTGTAATCGCAGAGCGCAGTTTTCGCGACTGGGAAGCTGCTGCCCATCCCCGCTCTGTACATTTGAGCTGACTTTTTTGCATGGATATACCGCCATCTGTCGGTTCTGATACCTTAGTCGTCTCTTACGACACCTGGTACAGGGGGAGAAACGATTCAGTAATATAATCAGATAGTGTAAAGGGTCAACGTATAGATGGTGTCGATGCCCGTACAGGAGCGACGTGCTGCAGTGTACGACGGGCACGATGGTGCCGCTGGTGGAGGAGTTCCGGTGCCAGGCGGGCCTGTCGGTGCCGGAAAGCGAGACGAGCAACACTCGCCTTCGCTGCTGCGGCGGCGCCGTGCGCGGCTCGCTTGACGTACCGCGCCTTAACACGCTCGTGGCTCTCGTCGCCGACTGCCAGCAGGTAACACATCCCTCTTCGCTCTTTGACCTGCGTAATCTTCGAAAGACCACTCTACTTCAAAACACCACTTTGAGACATTCAATCATGTCTTCTTGGACTGTCCTGAGCTGATAGAGTACAAGGTGCGATACATCGGATCTCCCAAGCCAATTCACCAACCATAAAGGATTGTTGCACTTCCTGGAGGAACTGGACTGGCAAGAATAGGTCCAGCAGTCCAGAAAACGTAAAATAGGCGCAAAGGAAGACGTCGAGTTACGTTCTTGGGTAGGTGCCCAAGGACATCTATGTTCATATTTTATATCAATTACCGGTTCATCTTAATTGCTTTTTCTGTTTCTGAATTATAAGTACCCGTGTTACCCCCGACTTTAGTAGTTTTGATGTCATTCGGTAGTCCAGTTATTGTGCGCCAGCCATTTATTTCAAAACTGTACTTTCTGGTGTTTAGGATACCTTTAGGTGAGTGAGAATTGGGTATCTTATGTTTTGTTAGATAAAATATAGTAAAATAAATAAATAAAACTCATCGTGTACACAAATCCTAAGTTACCATCTAGTTAATATTATATTAAATTATGAATATCAGTATGTATGACAGTAATCTGTAAATGTTCCTATATACTATATAAGTAAATAATGTAAATTCATATATATATGTATACTAATCTGATTTCGATTTCGTTTAAAGCATTTATTTCACGCACAACAGACAGCAAGAGGAATCACAATTAAAACACATTTATCACCCAGACACAAAAAAAAGAAAATATTCATCATAAAAACTTGTCGCACAAGATATGCTCGCTACCAGCGAATGAGTTCATTGATCATGTGTCTTGTTCTATCTAGTTTGTGTACGGGGGCAAGGCTATAGAGAAATCAGTGTCGCCCTACGAGCAGACAGTCGGCGGGGTGGAGCCGCCGGCGGGGCTGAGCGGGCGCGTGTCCCTGTGGCTGCACAACACGTGCGCGTGCGCGCTGCGCGTCGGCCAGGAGGGAACGGACGAGGCGGTGCCGCTGGGGCCGGGCGCGCTGCTAGCCTACAGGTGACCCCACGCTACCATCATTTGCTACCATACAGGCCAGTCCCAAATATCCAATGATAACAAAGTGGGGGTACAGTCTGGCGTTGTAGTACCGAATCTACGTTGTACATGCAACTTTAAAATTTAGATAACCATTTAGCGGACCCGACAGATGTCCTGATAAATATACCTAAATACAGACGGTAGCACCATCTACCGGGCTGATTTGAATCTAAACCATCCAATGCTCCAACCAAATACCTAAAAGAAATCATTCGAATCGGACCAGCCGTGTAGGAAGTACACACGTACACATCTAATAAGCTTTCCCAGCAAACGTTGTCCTGCGATATAAATAATATATAATGATTAAATTACTAAAGCAAATATTAAAAATAGGGGTTGGTGATATAAGGATGTAAATTTAGGGTTGTATGTATTTTTTAATGTCACATTATTAGGGTTGAATGACTTAAGGCTATAAAAAATAGATACCCGATACCCAGACCTACAGAAATATAAAATTTTACCAAAGTCATCGACATGCTATATGTGAATAAACAAATTAATATATTTTTAAGCTTCATCGAATTCGATGGCAACGATATTATTGCAGTATTGTGCAGTCACAGCGATATCATAAAATGTATTAAGATGGCTGATTTTTTACTTTCAATGTTTGTGTATTTTGTTATTTATTTTACATCCTTACCGAGTTATTATTACCTTCTTTTTAAATATTTATAATAAAGCATGATGTGATTGCTTGTAATTGTAAGAACGGTGCGTTGATGTCCTTTGAAAACACAACCATTATTCATAATTTATTGTTACTTATCATGGTAATCAAATATTAAATAAATAATGTCGTGTTCCTAGATGGCGGAGTCCCACTGCAGACAAGCGACTGCGTCTAGCGTTCGCAGGCCCATCCCCCGACTGGCACTGGTCTTCAAGTAAGATTTTTAACATACTTATGTAGTAAGATATTAACAGATATTTTGAAAAAAAAACATTTATTGAACTTACTAGAGTAAAAAAAATTGGTTGCCTGTAAAGTCGGTATACGGGCGAAAGTTTTACGTGACAACGACTTTGAGTGGTAAAATAATTTTAATGTGAATATTCATTCGTATAGTAGGAATAAGGATGAAATAACAGTAATAATTTAAAACATTTATTTATACAAAGAATTATATTTAAAACATTAATTTATACAAAGAATCTCGCACTGAATTTCATATTAACAAAATTTTATTTTTACCTTTACACGTACATACGTTTTTATATACAAATATACATACAATAACTTGCAATACATTTGCGTAACACACGTCACAATGAGAGCGAGTGAGAGGGACGCGTGCCTCTCACTCGCTCTCATTGTGAGCGCATAACGTGAGCGGAGCGTAACGCAGTTTCTTGAAGTGTCACCCGGCAAACCAATTTATAAGACGTTGTCACGTCAAAAAATTACTATTTGTATATTAAATTGTGCGTTTGATAAATCAACTTTTGAAATACTGGAATTGTAAAGAATGTTAAAAAGGGAGGACATGAACTTATTGTAATATTACTTAGACATCATAGAAGATATTGAATTACAAAAAATACTTTTATTTATTTATTAATGAAGTTAAACTTAAAAGAACAAACACAAATATCGAACCCACGACCCTTGGCGCACAAGATAGGATCACTGCCCTTTGCGCCATCGGGCCCGTCAGATTCACAGATATGTTTTTGTGACATCTAAGAGAATATGTAAAAAATGACAATATTTTACGTCCTGTCTTAAAAGTGGCTTATTGTTCACTTGAGTTTTTGGTTGGTTTTTAAAATGTATTACGTAAGATGATTCTTCCTATCCTTAATGAAATCCTTCCAACTATTTGTCACATCCTTAATTTATCCATTTCCTGCGGTATTTTGCTATCAGCATGGAAAGAGGCGCAAATAATTCCTCTACCAAGAACTCTACCCACCTCGAACTCTGATTATCGTCCTATATCTATTTAACCTTTCCTCTCCAAGGGTCTTGAGCGACTTGATCACGATCAGCTCAATCCTTTTCTTTATAAAAATAACTTTTTTAACCCTTTGCAATTCGTTTTCCGCCTTATATGTATATATATATATATACACATATATATGTTTATATGTATGTATGTTGTTGTACTAAACACACTTAAATTTTCCACCAGCTTTAACATTATTTCCATCCAAAGGTTGCCTGTAAGACATTGCATTTAGTGATAAGGCAGCCTCTTGTACCAACTATTCCATGTTTTTGTGATGTTCTTGTGTTGTTTTTATCGGTGTACAATAAAGAGGATATTATTATTAATTATCAATTGAACCAATGTAACGAATTTTATACATTGACTTGATTGATTGCATACTGATAATTTTAGAATTTATCAATTTGATGTCGTAAATTAGGATTGCTTTTTCTATTACATTGCAAACAAATCAAAATAATGTACTCAATAAAAAAGTCTACGAAAATGTTCGCTGTGATATAAGTCTATATTTTAGAGAAAACCCACAATAACAATTTTAAATATAGTTTCCAATAACACATTCCTCGGATTTCCTTACATTTTTATTTGCTAGAATGGTAAGAGCGATGTTTGCGTCAGGTATACCGTTCACGGGAGGCACATACCGCGTGCGGCTCTCGGACACGGAGCCGGCGGGCGCGATCACAAGCACGAGCACGAACGGGGGTGCGAGCGTGGGCGCGGGCGCGGGTGTGTTCGCGCACGTGACGGTGAGCGAGGCGTGCGGCCGGCGCTGCATGCAGCTGGCCGGACGGCTCGCGCTCGCTAACATGCTGCGACGCACGCTCCTCTACAAGGTAAGTTTTGCTTGTTGACACACTTGATTAATGTCAAATTCTCTAAAATAAAACGATAAGAGTTGTTTGCGCTCTAGACGCCTGCTGTTAGCATCTGCAAATCTACTCATCGTCATGTTGTGATTGGGGTGCAGACGGGAAATATATTTTTTCGGTGTCTAAAAATAAAGTTGGTATATTTGTAAAACCAAATTAACTACTATTTAAAAATAGGTGTATGAAATTAAATACAGGACTTCTAGAGTTAGCTTTTTAAATAGTACAGGATCCGTGGCCTATTTTTTCACTTGATTACTATCAAGCTAATTTTCCGTGAGTAGCTTCATTTTGATAAGACGTCCAACAATTTCCGGTGCGAAAATTTTTGATTGTGGTAGCTAACAGAGGTAGCAATGATAAAATATGTCGATTTGATGATTCTTCAATATTTATTACTAACTGAATTCTTCTTATTAAATCTTATGATAATTATCTAAATTGTTTGAAAAAATATTTATCCTACAAAATCTATGATTTCATCAAAGAGTCCTCCCACTCCAACATGTATTGATAACGAAATCACCAAAAATGATTACTAACCAGCTGATTTTTTTTTACTTAGTTAATATTTATATAATGGTCATATTGACCTACAAATTTCGTGGTATGTTATCCCGGTCCTACGCTCAGAAATTGTTAATACCATAAGACCATTTTTCTCATTACTAACTGTAGGACAAAAATATTACATAATAGGTTAGTGTGTTCAGTGCCCAAATAAAACAATGTCCTACAAAAAAACGGGTATGTATCACTAGTCCGACAAGAATTGTCATTTTTTCGTTCTCCTATTTCTAACATAAGTTACAGTGAAAAAAAATATTTTTTAAAATTTAAATAAGTTTATTTTTTTGGAAAATTAGGTACAAAAATTGGTGTATTGGTGTATTTATAGATAGTAATCAAGTGAAAAAATAGGCCACGGATCCTGTACTAAAATGTCTCTGACCGTGATAAACTTCCATACAGTTGAAATTTTACTGGCGGATATCTGTATCCTCGAATAACTTAGGCTAGTTTTATTTTGTATTATTATTGGCACGCGAACGTATACGTATGACGGACGTATAGGTGCGCACGCGCAACCCGGAGAACAGCCAGTGGCGCACGATCTGCACGGGTGAGCTGTCCGCCGAGTCGGTAGGGCCCAGTGTCGTGTGCGGCGCCTACAGCGAGCTCGCGCTCAAGTTTGTATTACATTACTACACAACCAACCATTACACTACACAACCAAGTTAACCAACCCATAAATCGTTCAATGAAGATTTACCTGGTTTACTTTCAGTAACAAACGGGAGACAAAGTGAAAACAAGTTGAAAACAAAATTAAACTGAAAAGAGATTATAATGAAACTACTGTTATAAAAGTTAACTATTTAACTAAAAAGCTTTTATGAAAAGTGAACGCGTGAAATGTTACAAAGTATAAAGAGATATTATAAAAACAAATTTCCGAAATCTTCCTATATACATACATTCATACTTCACGCCTGTGTCTCATTGAGGTAAGCAGAGACTTGGATCCCACTTGTTACGATCTTGGCATATGTCTCTCGCTTTCCTTACTCGCACTGGTCCCTTCTAATATTTTGGGTACTTCTGACATGGCCCTTAGATTCTTCTGACTTTTATATTTACATACAAACAAACAAACAAACAAACAAATTAACTTTATACAGATATTTTACCAATGGGCCACCAATTTATATCTATTAGGACATAATAACACTTAACCGTTTTATTGTTTATATATGAACCGCTCCTTACAATGGTTAGTTTGTAAATGTGGTGACATATAAAAAAATATTATTTTAAATCCGTACATGGAACGCCTAACAGTTGAAATAGCAACAATACACTGGTGTAAAGTTGCCGAGCAGGAACTGATAGGCGTTTCGCCAGAGCAAACTGTTCTTTATGAGGAAGCTTTACCGAGAGCTGGCGAAAAGTAACAATAATTTATTCAATTGTACTAGCACCAATTCCAAGACCCGAGTTGGTCGCTGCTTCTATAACTTTGAAAACATTTGCTTTACCTAACATTTGAAAGTATTTCTCTATATTAAGTCCGTCTACCTTTATTAATGGTTAATCTCTACAAAAATTAACGACTACGTCATTTTTTATCAGGATTAAATTCCCATCACACGAATTAGGGTGGTCTGGCGATATTCCACTAAAGGAATGTCCCAAAGAAAATGTCCCCTGGCTTGTCAAAGGTGAGTCACGCTACGTGTTGTTTTAATTAATAGAGTGGTTTATTCTTTAAAATGAGATCGTTTTAAAGAAAATGTGTAGCACGCCCTAAATTACAAAAAAATATTACTGATCCAGTCAAATTACAATAAATAATCCAAGCGAGAACTAAAGATTCAGTAAAGTAAAAATAAAATTTTAATAAACAGTAGACTAGTAGAGAGTTTAATACAAAGCAACAACCAACTTTACTCTTCACAATGAATTCTATTAAGTTTTTTGACAGAATTATATAAGAAGTGAAGATTCTAGCGATCATCCTAAAAATATCTACAAGCTAAAACAGTCATGATATGATTAACTTTCACTGTTGCTATTATTTTCTTAATCTTCATATCATATCATTATGCTGCGGGGTACCGGCGGAGTAGAATAGTACCTCCCTGTGCTCCAAGGGACTGAGATACCGGAACCAATAGATGGCAGAATCATATCTACCTGGAATTAAGATCAAATGCAACATTAGAAAAATAATTGGAAAATAAAATTTGCATGCAACTTAACTATGGTTCTTATTCATATAATATACTGATATCGGGGAAGTTACGCAACGTCATGCACAGCGGATTTGATAGTGGAAATTAAGTTCCAGGTCCAGTGCATAAGAGAGAATTCGGCATGGTAACTCGCAACTACTAAAAGTATGAACTTTTTAGTCAATTTCACACTTGTGTAGATTCACAAATCAGCTTGACTGATGGCGCTGCAGTCGGTATCTAGGTTATTTATCTATACTGCAACTAAACGGCTGGATCAATTAGAATATATTTTTGTGAATACACTCAACTGGTTGTCACGCTAGTCGTTATATAAATAGAGGTTTGTATTATACTGATGTGGTGGGCCGGCAGTGCCCAGCGACGGCGAGGTGCCGTACGTGTCAGTGTGGTGCCGGGTGGTACGCGCGCGCTCCGACGGGCGCGTGCTCGCGACCGTGTGGCCGCTCTACGTGCTGCACTCGCGGCTGCCGCTCGACACTGATGTGAGTCCTGTACACGAATACGCGTCACTAGCTTAACTTTATTCAACTCATACATGAGGTATAAAGCCGTGAGGTACCGGCATATTAGAATATCACCTCCCACTGCACCAGGTGTCGTGAGAGGCGACTAAGGGACGAGAACCGACTAACGGCGGTATATTCATCCAAAGCAGTGCAGCTCAATAGCACGGGGCGGGGGTGGGCAGCAGCATCTCCGTCGCGGAGCTGCGCTCTGCGATTGCCAACAAGCTTGCCCAGCGCGGCAATTATGAGGCAAAAACCTTCTTCCATGGAGAGGCCTATGTCCAGCTGTGGACTTACAATAGCTGGTATAATGATGATGATATGAGGTAGACCTCATACAAAAGGCCGTCTGCAATGTCACCTATTTCTTCTGCTGATAGCAGTTTTAGTAGTACTGTGTTCTATTCTAAAAGATAATAGAGTAAATTTACTAGGTAATGTGGCATAATATCCTCAAGTTACGAGGTTTGCGACGCGTTAGTGATATCCTTGTGATATTACGAGCGTATACAGGCTGCAGTGACGCTAACTATCACACGGACTATGAGCATGTTTCTCGATCTAGTCTAATAAAAAAAAATGGTTAATCATCGTAATAAACAATTGCTACACACCTGAAATTTAATTTACTTTTGAAAATCTGTGTCGTTAGTCATTTGAACATTCTGATTACTCTATTGTACACAAAAAATAAAATAAGAAAGAAAAATAAAATCTCATAGATATTTGGCGACCTTACCGCTCAGACGAAGAAAATGTGATAGGGCAGCTAGATGTCTTCTACTATTTTACAGAATTTCGAAAGCTGCTAAAAGTCTGCAAGGAAGTGGTGGTGGAACAGGTTCCATTAACACTTAGTGGCTAGTGTTGATAGGCTCTTTTCCAGTGTATGTCCTCCCTTAAGGAATTAATTTTGAAAAATATTATACACGTGTTTCAACTTTCAATGAAGATCATTTTTACTGAATTTAATGCCTAAAAATGCCGTGAGGTACCGGTAGAGTAGATTAGTGCCTCCCCTTGTACCAAGTTCCTTGTACTAAGTCATTAGAGGCGACTATGGTACCAGAACTGATAGATGGCGGTATATCCATGCAAAGAAGTCAGTTCGAATGTACAGGGCGGGGATAGGCAACAGCGACCGCGTCGCGTAAGTTGCGCTCTGCGATTGCCAAGATGCTGCCCAGTGTGGCAATTATGGGCAAATTCTCCCTTTCTTGGGGAGGTCTATGTCCAGCTGTGGACTTCCAAATGTAGAATGATGATTATTATTCATGTTAAGATCAAGTCATGTAGTACGATTGCAACTACATCGAGTGTCGGGTTAGCATTTATTCAGTTGACTTAATTTCTTCTTCCCTGTAACTTTCGGATTCAATCCTTTTAAGCCCAAAAACCTGAAGGTCTTGTTCCTTCTTGAAACCCTCTTAAAACAGAAAATAGACCACTTGAGTAACACAACAAAGGTCTCCCAGCTAGTTAATTTTTCTTGTAATAAATGGTTACGTTTTGCAATGATTGCCTTATTTAGTACTACAGTACTTGACTATGACGGGTTCTATCCAGGACAAATATTTACATAAATATATTTTTGTTTGTCTGGGTGTTAAAAATATATAATTATTTATATTTTGTAATTTCTCTATTGTCTGATGTCCGTTACACAAGTGCTTCAAGCAAGTCACTACGGAGTCAGGTCGATGTATGTGACGTGTGAATTTACCTTTTATTTTGAACACGTCTCGAACGACATTAAGGTGCCTCGGTGATGTTTCGGTAAGACATCTCCTGTCTATTGAGACAGGCAGTATTAACGCACCATACAACGTTTGTGACTTGAATACTCGCCCGTATTTCTAGATTCTTATAGCAACGGAGCCGAAGCCTGGCACTTCGTCACCGTCGGAGGAAGAGAAAGCGCCGCCTCCGCCGCTGGTGCAGACAGCGTTGGGCCGCGGCGCCACCACGCACCTGCTCGCGCCTGGTACCACGCAGGCCCGCCACCAACTGTCCTTCCAGTACAGGTACTCCCCAAGGGACTCTTTATTTACACGCTCCCATCACATCCAATTAAAACATTATAATCTAGGTTATGTATCATCACAAAGTGTAGTCTCATACCACTTGACGTAGAAGTCTACCCAACCGATTCCTCACCTCCATCCTAACATTTTCTTAAAGTCACAATGCAATTCAAAACAAACAATAGTCTCTTATTAAACTTACATTCATTTAAATAATACAAAAATGAAAACAGTAAATTCATTTAAAATCAAAGCTTATTAGCCGAACCTCATGCATCCAACAAACCCTGGCATTCTTTACCTTTAATGTAAGAACATAGAATGCGGGCAGAGCGGCAAAGCGGGTTAAGAATATAAATTTTGGTGAAATTTACTCCCTTTGTTATATGATGTACTGCTAAAATCTATCTAAGAGAGACCTACTTCACAAACGAGGGTTCAAAGAGGTGTGTTGGTTCCAACACTGACATATGGAAGTGAATGTTGTGTATGGCAGAAGGAGCACGCGAGTAGAAAAAATGCTGTTGAAATGAGAGCAAGTGCTTTCATTTCAACAGCATTGTTGAGTGAGTTTGCAAGATAGATTAAAGAATTGTGCGACGAGAGATCGATGTGGTGTAAAAGATGATATTGTGACAATAAAAGAGAAATAAATGTTAACTAGGTTTGGACATGTAGAAAAAATGGATGAAAATACAATAACTGCACAAACATATAGAGCGGAAGTGAATATAGGACGACCTAGATTGTAGGACGACGAAGAGTTGGTATAAGAAGACCGAGGCGAACATATCTTAACCAGGTAAAGAGGTATTAAGAAAGGCCAGGTCTAAAATAATAAGAATAAACGGGCGTGTATGAAAGGACTAATGCGAGTAAGGGAAGCGAGAGGGGTATGCCAAGATCATTACAAGTGGAGATCCGTAGTCTCTGCCTACTCCGATGGGATATACTGTCCGTTCATATTTCACTCATTTCATCATTTCCGGTAGTCGGACTTTAAATTCGTGTGGTGACCTCGTTAGAGACATCGAGTGCCCGGTGACGCGCGAGGCGGTGCCGCTGCACTACGGGGTAACGGACGTGTCCGTGTTCGAGAAACGCGCGCCCATCAACACGATCGACGAGGTCGTCACGGAGATATACGACTGGTGAGTTCCCATTCTAGCTTCTCCCCACTCTAGCTGGAGGGGGAAGTGGGAGGCAGGACCACTTGTATGCGGCCCGCATCCAGCGCGATCCTACGGTTTTAATCAATCTGTCCATCTTGAGGATGGGTTGGCCTCCATTCCAGAACCTTACGGGCACCATCGTCCATCGGTTTTGCATGCTAAATGTCCTGTCCCTCTTCAACTCACTAATCGGCCGGGCTTTAGCGATGTAACTATGGTTCTTTACAGATTTTAGATTCGATCGCGTAAAGAGGCTTATAAGGCTAGTAGATACCACACATGGCGATATATCCACTCAAGACAGTTTAGCCCGAATGCACAGGGTGGGGATGGGGAGCAGTTCTTTTTACCCCTATCGCGATAGTTGCGCTCTGCGGTGGCCAACACAATGGCCCAGCGCGGCAAATATGGATAAAATTCCCTATTTCTTGAGAGGCCTATGTCCAGCAGTGGACTTCCAATGGCTGTAGTGGGGACGATGATAAGTTTCCACGTTTCTCTGCCATAAGTTAACATGATTAAGATAGAAGATGGTTATCTTCGTCACTATTACACGCAATCTGCACCAAACATATTTTTAAGGTCCGATAGCAGTCTAGTTTCAAGATAAAACTATCTAGTCATCGAAGTGTTTTTTTAACCATTCAAAAGTACTTTTGTATTTTTGTGTGTGAAAATATTAAGTAAATAGTCAATTTGTATACAACAAAAGGACTCGTTTTAACACAAAGTTATCACTAGTGCGACTACTTCTACTTGGCAATTACCGAGTAACGTTACCACATTACTTACTTATTACCGAGTAATGTCAACTGCTATTTTCATATTATTCAATAATTCCACTGCTCCACACCGTCAATAATCTTGTCTAGTCACAAAGTTGTCTCCGCACCAGTGATCCTGCTGCTTGGAGGTAGAAATAGGTGAGAGTAAGTGACTATGCTAGTTTCTGCTTTCAACTCCAGCTTTGGAGGTTTAGCACTTATGATATATACTAGCAGCGCCCAGGGGTTTCCTCCGCGTAGTTTCATACTAACTTTGCACCACCGTTTCAACCCCTAGGGGATGAATTTAAAAAAAAATCCTTTCTTAGTGCTTTCAAATAGACCGTTATACAAGGAACCCCTGCGCAATATTTCAAGATTCTAAACCTTATAGGCTCTGCGTTGATATGTCAGTCAGTCAGTCATTAGGTTTCTCCATTAATATATATAAATGTATCGAAACGTCAGTTTCGTTTATTGTTGGTTGATGAAACTGCTTGGGATTGAATTGAATTGCTCTAACATCTACTATTAAGACAACGGCCTGTGAGCGTCGATGCCGGTATTGGATCCAATAACACCTACCATTAGGTGTTATTTAAACCCATATCACCAGCAGTTTTTCTTGCAGTTTCTTTTCTGGTGGCTCGCGTAATGAACCTGCTATAAACTTAGTTATAAGTCCCGTCTGATGCCGGCAGACTAGTATTAAAGTAGGATACTCAATGACCTATTTGTTTAAATGACTCTTATAACACTGGTTGTCGGGTCATCGGTCATTTGTGTAAAATTGTAATTAGCAAATCTATATATTTATAGATTTTTTTGTTGTTTTTTGGTAATTTAAAAGTGCCTATGATAGGCCTATTGAAATAAAGATATATTTGTTTCTGAGTTTATATAATTGTGTGGTGAACGGTGTGCGTGTGCGCAGGTTAAGCCGGGCGGGTGAGAAGGCACGCTCCGCGTGGCCGTACTCGTTGGTGAGCAACCACTGGGCGGGCAAGTGGCACCCGGCGCTTCTGCAGCCGCGGTGCGACGTCACCGTGAGTACTGCGCCACCATACACTTTTCATTATCGTCACCAAAGGGATCCTGTCGTATAACTTAACCATACATGTGTTTTATACCACCTATACCGAACGGTGCCTACTAATTATTATGGTGGATGTATCCCGCTTGTAAAAGAAGTAAGGCCTCGTCAGACCTCTAAGTATTTAATAATATTGTATTTTTTTTTATTTCAAGTTGATACTTTGTTGAATCCAATAACATATTAACATAACTTCAAGAGGCAAAGAGCGCAACAGATCCATTAACATACAATCAAAAACTATATCTTCAAGTTCACGATAATGATCTTCAAAAACAATTATATTGTGATAACCGAAGAAATTAGCTAAAGTTATAAATAGAAGCATAATCCCTAATTTTGTTTGATACTTCTTTATGCACGCACAAATCAAGATGTTCTCCTTGTCGGTTCGTATTTAATATCATTCACATTTACAAAGAATTTCCATGTCTGCGACGCCACTAACACCCAATACCACTATGGAACAAAGAAGCAAATACTGAGCCTGTTTAAAGGAAGATATAGGAGAAATCAAGGTGGTGAATGTATGGTTTTGTATGTGGACCAGGTGAGGTACCAGGCGGTGCGCGCCGGCGGCGGCTGCAGCCTGGAGCTGCAGCTGTGCCCTGTGGTGCTGCTCTGCAATGCG
This sequence comes from Heortia vitessoides, assembly GCA_020976665.1. Taxonomy (NCBI): domain Eukaryota; kingdom Metazoa; phylum Arthropoda; class Insecta; order Lepidoptera; family Crambidae; genus Heortia; species Heortia vitessoides. The sequence goes on along the minus strand of JACJUM010003259.1, from coordinate 23,836,083 downwards.
ACGCCCATAGCGCTGACGCTGCGCGCGCACGACGCCGCGCCGCTCTGCAAGTTGGAGCCCGGCTCCGCCATCTCTCCCGGCTCCGCTGTGCTTAAGGTACCGACAGACTAGAATAGTACCTCAAACCGACAGATGGTAGCATATCCATCAGCAACAGCGTAAGTCTGCTCTTCTTCGGTTTCGTCGTGTTATGGTTGACGTTTGGGCAACGGGCGATGGTCCTTTTTCCAGCTTCTTCTCGTGCGGCCCCGCAGGGCCTCGGGTGTTGTGGATTGACCACCTTCGTGGTTGCCGCTCATATGGCTGATGTAGCAATGCATGGTTTGTTTTACCCTTCGCGTCGCGTCCTCCTTCTTCTGCCTCTGCTTCCGCCGCACGTCGTCCGCTAAGCGGGCAAGTGGTCGGGCAGCTTGTGTCGTGTCCGGTAGCGACGTCGTCAGCCACCTGTCCAGCGTTGTTGAGCCGGACAGAAGTTCGCGAGGGAGGGCTTGTCTCGGCATTACATCCGGCGGCGTGGTGTCGATGGGGGCCGTTGTCCGTACTGTCATACATACAATACGCGATTTGGACAATGAAATCTTCTATAATGTTATCGCCTTGCTTCTGTTAGTCTGCGGAGGGAGATGTTTTGCGGCCTGGATGCGCGATTGCTGGATCTAGGAACATAACGCTTACCACGCAGGAAACGCGCACGTTATTTGGATACGGATGTACGTTTTATTCAGGCTGAGTTTAGTCCCTAGGGGTAGGCGGGATGTTTTCACATTTGTATTGCTTGATTTACCTGCGCCCTCGCCCGTAGCGAGTGGTCAATGTGACATCCAAAATATATTACCTCTGGGCATCACTCAGTCTGCTTTCCGCGGAACTTCAGCTGCAGTGGTGTGTGACGCTGCGACCTGGTGAGCAGGGCAGCTGTGTGGCCTGGTCCAGCATCCACTGCATCTTTGCTGTTTGTAGAACTTTCATCTTTCCCAGGAACTTAGCAGACATGTCCAATATTTCCTAGTATTGTTTTTGTTCTGAGATATATGCGCCATTTTTTCGATGTCTTATTTTCCTATTTCTATGTATTACGGTAAAAAGTTTATGCATAGAAAAATGATATTTTAGATATTTAATAGAAAGATATCAACTTGTCTCAGTCTTTAGGCGGGACAATTTCAGATAATGCCAAAATAAAGCTCACCATCATGTGTCTATGCCTTGTTTAGAAGCCGTTCTTCATGTCGGTGGAGGTGGGGCGCGAGACGTTCGTGAGCGGGCAGCTGGTGGTCAGCGACGCGGAGCCCGGCCGGTACGGCGCTCCGCCCCCGGGCCACGTGGCGCTCGACTACGCCGCCAACATCGCCATACACTGCAACCACAAGGTATATACTTGGTCCAACTGTTATCCCACGAAGCGTCCCTCGGAAACCTTCGTTTTTCTGGAATCCTAAGTAGTCAAGTCCTTTTTTGATTCCTAAGCCATCAAACTCAAAGAATTGTAATTATTGTCGGAATTAAATATTAAATTACTTTTTGGTACTATTCGACTTTACTGTGAAACCCTAGAGCGACCATAGAGTTGCGAAGTACTGTGCTAGTGTCAAAGCCTTTACCTGCCAGCTACATCATCATATCTAGTCCTTAATATAAAAAAAATCATTGTCACTTGTACTAAATTTCAGATATTTTAAAACTAACCTAGTAAAAGTATCCAAGAACTCATTAACTTGTCATATTAAAACACATATCCTATTTGTCAAGTTATATATAACAGAGGTAGACCTCATACAAAAGGTCGTCTGCATTGGTACCTCACTCTAACCTATTTCTGCCGCCAAATAGCAGTGTTCACATTACTGTGTTCCGATCTGAAGGGTGAGAGAGGCAATGAAATTACTGGGTAATGTGGCATAATATCGTCAAGTCGTAAAGTTAATACGATTACGATACACGTTAGCGATATCCTTACACGGACTGTGTGCATGTTTGTCGACCTGGTCTAATAAAAAAAAAGTTATTCGACCCTGTATCTAAGGCTTATGGCCTAAGAAAACTGTGTGTGACTCGAGTCCTCGTGTGTAACTCCACGTTGGTGAACGTTTCCCCGGCAGATAGCGCTGCTCACCATGTACTACGAGATCAAACAGGACATCAACCTGCTAGGAGTCAGCACCACCTATGAACTCGTCAACAGGCTCGACACCCGCATATTGGTGAGTCAAGTTTCGCGCACATAACGAAATGCAGTAATACCGATACTTTTGTATTTATGTAAAAGTCTCTACTAATATTATAAAGAGGAATTTGATTGTTTCTTTGTGACGGTTTGACTCAAATACTACTGGATCAATTTTAAAAATGTTTCCACCCACAGAGAGGTGTCTTCACCAAGTATAGTCTATGTTATAAAGATGGCTACGAAAAATAGAACTATGTAAACTCTTTTGTATAACTGTTTCATGAATAGAAAATTACGTTAACAGCAAGTGACACAGATAAAATACGCGGTTTATTAACGATTTAACACTTTTATGGTCACCTTGCATCCGTACTCTTGATTCTAAAATTTACGAAAGAGTCGTTTTATTATGAGTTGTGTTGGCGTAACTTTTAGATAATTTACTATAACTATGTATGAGGATACCTCTCTTGGCAAGAGAAAGTTCATTGGTGCTGGATTTCAACTTAGCGGAATCAGATGAAACTATGATGAAGTAGGATTCGAGTGATCTTGTGTTATGTTATTTTTAACATGCTACAGTGATTTTTGTAGCTCCAGTTTTGATATAACTATCAGCATAGATCAAACATAAAATATAAAATTAATAATAATAATAATATTTCCAATAAGGAAATGATATTATTCATAATTATAGATAATACAGACGACCCTGATGACCCAAGGGATCATACAAGTCATCTAACGAATAGATAATTTCATTAACCATAATATGTCGATTGCCTCTAAAAACTGTGCACGCCTGTCAGGTGTCCGCGATTGCAGCTCCCAGCGACACCAGTCCCGTCACACTGCAACCGAAGACGCTCAAGATGATCGAGCCTAGCAATAAAAACAGGTAGACGTTTCATCATCTTCATACCAGACATTGAAAGTCCAGTGCTGGACATAGACTGTTGGTTCCTTAGTCGTATCTTAAAACACCTGGAGCAGTGGGAGGTACTATTTTAGTCTGCCGGTACCACACGGCTAAATGCGGGTAGACATTTGCTCTCTGTATTTTCAATTGTAGCACTTTTAGTACTGATCCACTATGACTCTTTTTGAAGAAACCTAGAATCTTAAATCTTAAAATACAGTAATAAAATATCACTTATTTAAGGTAATTACTTCTTTATTAGACCATTCCGACAAATTAGTACATACAGTCAGCGTGATAGTAAACGCCCCTACAGAGCCTAACCCAAGGCACCCTTGGTCTCCCCAAGGAATGGAGAATATTTGCCTCGCTGGGCAGACGTGGTGACAATCGTAGACGTAGCTTCGCGACGGGAATGCAGCTGCCCATGCCTTTTTGCATTTGAGCAAGGCACTTAGATGGATATACCGCCATCTGTCGGCTCTGGAACCTCAGTCGCCTCTTACGACACCTGGTACAAGAGTAGGTGCTATGTATGTCTTATCTACAAATCATTAATTTGTACATCGATAACTTGCTAGTATCCACGGAACGCCACTGAGTCGGTTCTGGCTGCTGGGCCGGTGGCACAGCGGCGGCGACCCGTCCGAGCTCATGCTGTTCCTGTGCATCGCCCTGCCGAACGGCTCGTGTCCGGCGGGCGCGCCGGTGCCGGTCCGCCTCGGCATGCCGCCCTTCCGGCGCGCTATATCTGTCATCGACCACATGGAAAGATCGGTATGTCACTATTGGGGACAGTTAATCGTTGTTTGCAAAAGACAAGTTAAATATATTATTATTATTTACACACAATATCTCCCACATTACCTGACTCCAAGGTAAGTCGCTTGAAGCACGCGTGTTCCTGATATCGGACAACAAAGGAATCACAAATATAATACTTAAATATGGGTGGGGATCGAAACCACGACCCTTGGCGCATGAGATAAGATCACCATCTGCGCCACCAGGGAGACTAAGACTCTCAGTAAGCAAACTTTCATACACACATTTTGTATGTATGAAGATTTATATATGTTCTAATTCTTGTGTTGTCTGAGTTTTAATCAGTAGCAGGTGTCCTGGTAGGAAAGAAAGCATCGATCTGGCGATCGTGGTCGATCAGTTACGGCTATAAGAATATTCCTAAACCTGCTCACGGACCCGATGGCGCAGATGGTAGTGATCCTATCTTGTGCAAATATTTGTATGATGATATTTGTGTCTGTTTTGTGTGTTAAATATATGTATTAAAGTAGTATATTTGTGATTCCTCTGTTGTCTGGCGTCCGTAACACAAGTGCTTTAAGAGACTTACCACGGAGTCAGGTCAATGTATAAGATGTTGAGTGAATTTATTTAATGCTTGGTTCTTTAAATGGTGTAACATGAGTCTAGGATGATTCTATCATTTTGATCTATTACAAATCATTTTGATCACATCCAGAGTATATGTAGAGGCTCAAGTGCGATGGTCGTGTGCCTCACCAGGTGCCGGTAGTGGTGACGCAGCTGCGCCACGAGGGCCGGTGGTTGGTGAGTGTGGCAGCGGACCCGTGCCCGCAGTTTGTGGTCGTCAACCGCACGAACACGCCCCTCTGCGTCGGGGAGCCGGCCGCCGGGGACGCCTCCACGTCCAGCATTACGGTGATTGGTTGCTATTTGATATTTTTTTAAAGCATACAATACTTCTCGTGTTTTATACGTCAAATTCACAACATGGGTATTCCTTATTCATACCAGCTATTAAAAGTTCACTGGTTGACATAGGCTTCTCTAAGAAAGGAGGTATCTTGCTTGTAATTGCCGCGCTGTGCATTTGAGCTGCACTGTTTCGGATGGATATGGCAGTGGGAGGTACTATTATACTCCGCCGGTGTCTCAAGGCAATATTTTTTTAATTTCTTGATTATTTTTATAAAACCATTCACACAGATAGTAAAGCAATTTATTCAAACAGACCTGTGTTGTATAATTATTTATCAGTTATTTCCTGTAGCCTTATTATTATTGCTTTTTCAGCTGTAATCTTTAAAATATGACTTCATATTGCCCACTATTCATACAAAACCGATTTCAACAAGACGTTTTGATAATATTTTCTAACAGCTTCTACTACATCTACTTATTATAAAACTCCTTTTTATTGGATTTAAAACGTTACATCCACATCGTCTTTTGTCACGAGAACTGAATAGCCCAATAAAAAAATGTCAAAACTTAAATAAACCGCGTTTTAGAGACGTTTTAATAATAGTTCTATGACGTTTTCATATTCTCAACACAGAATGCCAACGGTTAGTGGTGTACCTATTTCACGAAGTAAATGATCTCTAGAGGTAGACCTCTTACAAATATCGTCTGTATTGGTACCTCACTCTCACTTGTTTCTACCAAATAGCAGTGTTCGCATTGCTGTGTTCCGGTTTGAAAGGTGAGAGAAGCAGTAAAATACTAATAAGTAAATTTGACTGTAGACTGCGGTCACGTTTACCATCAAGCGGGCATGATTGTTTACTGAATTAATAACATTACGACGTACTTCATCTAGAAACAGATATTCTGAGCTTTGTTCGAAAAAATATATATGAAACACATGCAATATTACTTATTAAGTTCTAAGAACATCTCGGAATATAGATGCATACAAATAAACTCAATCTACCTCTTGAAAGTCCCGTTTCGTTTAATAAAACTTTTAGTGAGAATAATAGATAATCATGTCCTGGGACGGACCCTGCTTGACTCCATTGGCCGTATGATATATTGAGTCCAGAAGTCAGACTTGCAACACAGCTCGCTTTAAAAGATGCAGGTGCACCCCCAGACAACGTTAGCGAATGTTTTCCAGGCGGAGCCGGAGTGTGCGGGCGCGCGTTTCTTAGTGACGGTACCGGCGGACGACTCGGTCCACTACTCGAGCCCGGGCCATTGCGCACGGTACCCGCCCGCTGCCGACCTGTGTGCTACCAGCCCGCAACTGGTCACGTTTGCACGACACATAGGTAACTATACTCTTTTATCATCTCATCATTACAGCCATTGGAAGTCCATTGATGGATGTAGGCCTTAGTAGGCCTCAGACAAGAAAGATGGAATTTTTCCTATAGTTGTCACGCTGGGCAAGCGTGTTGGCAATCACAGAGCACAGATTTTGCGACGGGGATGTTGCTGTTATACACTGTTTCAGATGGGTATACCGCCATCTGTTGGTTCTGGTACCTCAGTCGCTACACTATTCTACTCTGCCGGTTCCTCTCGGCTTTCATACATAGTACATACTTTATAGGAATTGTGTGTTGTCTGGAAGAGATTTGTCTTAGTGATAAGCCCGCATATGACTACATTGTTTCTTATTTTTGTATTTATTTATATGCTGTTAACTTGTAAGATATTCAGTTATTTATACTCAATTGTAAAGTAGCATATACCATTTATCGACTACCACCTTCTATACCCCATAGTTTTTTTAGTTGGCTGCCGAAGCCTATCTCCAAGATCATTAATTAATAAAACATCTCCCTCCCCTTTTCTACGGATATCTCGGCAATGGTCTCAGCAATGGTCTCAGGTCACAATACCCCTAACATTCTAATCAATTCTGTAATAGTTTATACATTGTGCATTTTATTATAACAGTTTCAAGTACAGTGCTGTTTTATCTGTCTCCATAGAAGACAGCTGGAATCCGGGCTGGTGTCCGCCGGTGTCGGTGACAGATGGAGAGCAACTGTTGCAGCTGCCAGGCGGAGAGACTGTGAAGTTGCGAGTGCGTTCGCATCCACACTCCACACTTCTGGAGCTGCAACCCGTTGACCAGGTAACGTTGGTGTCAGCAAATTGATTATGGATATTTTAAGCTGTATATATCCCACTACTGGGCAACTAAAGTATCCCTTTAGTTATAGTCTTGTTAGGTAATTGTATATAAAATTAAATGTCATGTATTACAAAAATGTTACCGACTACAATACGGCTTCAGACAAAGTTGTCGACGAAGCTGTATTTTTAGATAAATACGCTACTGATAGGTTTTTCGATCCTTACATTTATTCGTTATCTCTATTACATATTTGCTTTTTATGATGATTGAACCCTCTGGTCCAAAAAATGACTTGATCTCGGGAGTTCCACAGGGAGCTTACTTGTGCCCCATTTCTTAACATTGATATTTGCATTCTCAGGGTTTATTACACATCTAATGCTAGATAAATAAGCAATATTCAGTTGCTGATTAAAAATTTTATAATTTTAGTTAAATGTTGATATATATCTATTATTATCTTCGAATTAAAAACTTTTATAAAAACCGGGGTTTTTTTGTATATTTCTAATTATGTAAGTGATTAAGACAAGAATCATCATTCTTATTATTTTTTATTATTTATTGTTGAATGCTTTATCTAAATCTTTATTTGTATTTAATTAACATAATAATTAGTTTTATATCAAATTATTCTTATCCTTTTAGAATAAACAGAACTGATAGGGAAGTGTAGGACGTGGGTGAGCCAGTTAACCTGTGATACGGGTCTGCGAACCTACACAGGCACCAGTCTCGCACAATTAACATTTTAGACTGTTTATTCACAACAATTCCATTGTTAATCGTAATAATTGTTATTTGAGGTAAGAAATAAAATTTATTATTGTTAGGCTCTAGACTAAAATGTTTTGCCTTACAGAATGACATATCAGCAAGTGACATAAGGAAACGGCTCCTTGGATCATTCATATCCAAAGACACACTTAATCTTGGCGTGAGTATACTTGAATGTCGCATTTAACCTTTAAGTTTTGTACTTATGTATCTTCTAGAATTCACTAATACATGGTTATTAGCAATGATCCTTATTTTTATATAACGACGTGAAGCGATAGGTTACTTGCCAATGGGAATTATTGATAAGCCGTGACGGCTTATCAATAATTCACTGAGGTTATTTTAGGAGTAAAATCACTTTTTTGAAACTTAATTTCCTATTATGCCTGCTAAGAAAATGGTGTCTAGAAAATACGGGTTTACAGTTTGATGTCGTGGCTTCTTAATTAATATGATTGCATTCAAAGTTTAACTATACCCCCTTTGTTACACAAACTGTGTTTTCCTAGGGGATATAAAAAATGTTTATCCAGTCCATTAAGCATAAAATTATTTGTGCCCGAAGGCTTATATGTGTAGTCCAATCAGGTTGTATTATACATCCGAAATTTCGTAGTATTCAATGCATAGTGATTTCATAGTGATATTCTAGTTTTTTTTTCATTAGACCATGTCGACTTATTATACAATCCACGTGATAGTAAGCGTCCCTGCAATCTATATACGTTCATAATATCACAAGGACATCACTAGCGCATTGTCTGCCTTGTGACTCGGAGATGTTATGTCACATTACCCAGTAAGTTCACTGCTTCTCTCCCATTCAAACCGGAACACAGCAATGCGAACACTGCCTTTGGCAGTAGTAATAGGTGAGAGTGCGGTAATAATGCAGACGAATGTTGTCAAAGGTAACTAACTACCTAGGTAGTATAAATAAAAAGGTACGTCGTAAACCTTCTTTTCAGAAAAAAGGAGTAGATGGCAGTAGAAACCTGGAACGCACGCCTGCAGAAGAGAAATGTAAGCGAAATAGTACTAGCTTCTTGAAAAACTGAATGATTTAAACTACGGTCTATCTATCTATCTATAGGAGTTCTAGTGTTGTGGACTGTTTAAAATGTTCAAGTAGATTTTGAGTTAAACTGTACCAAACAAAAAAACAAACAATTATTTCCTCTTTATAATAATTTAACAGTAGAATAGAACCTCCTTCTGTACAAGGTATCGTAAGAGGTGACTAAGGTACCAGAACCGACAGATGGCGGTATATGCATCCGAAACAGTGCAGCTCAAATGCACAGCAGGGCGGGGATGGGCAGCAGCGATCTGCGATTGCCAACACACTTGCCCAGCGCGGTAATTATAGGCTAAATTCCCCTTTCTTGGTGAGGCCTATATCTAGCGGTGGACTTTCACTGGTTGATATGATGATAGATGAAGTTTGCAGGCCACATTGACTGTTTATGTATAGAATGTACGTTTGTTAATAAATGACAATTTTCAGGTCGTTGTATCTTAGTTGAGAGCAATTATTATTATTGATATTATTACATACACACATCACGCCTGTGTCCCATCGGGGTAGACAGAGACTGAGGATCCCCGATCTCGGCATACCTCTCTCGTTTCTTACTCGTATTAGTCCTTTCATACTCGCTTGCTTATTCTTGGAATTGGCCCTTCCTTAATACCTCTTCTACCCGCTTAAGATATGTTCGCCTCGGTCGTCGTATAGCAACTCTTCCATTCACTTTATAATTAATATTGCCTGTTTATCTGTTCGATCGTTTGTAGTAATGAGCCCATTCCCGTTTTTGCAATATTGAAACAGCAAGGTAATTGATCTCATTGCATGCTATCTTGAGTGCTGTGCAGGTCCCTCAGTCATGAGTACGTGATCGCCTAAACTGGAAAATCAGCGACACTGTGCCACGCAGTGGCGTCACGACCAGATGCTGATTTGGTTGCCAAATTACAATTAATACATGTAAATATAATGTATGTTTGTAATAATAAAATAACTGTTTTTACAAAATGCACATGGATGTAGAAACATGTAACATTTTTTTCTGCTTGTTTGGTTGATGTAAGCTCTGAAATGGCTGGACCTATTTTAATTAGACTTTCACTGGCAAATACCTCATGTAATAAGGAGTACCTTTTACAAAATCACGCTACGACCAATAGGAACGGGAAAATGCGGACGAAAAATATACGTTTTGACAGCTTTAAAGCGTGCGCTGCATAAACGGGTGAAGTTATGCAAAGAGTAACGTAAGAACACGGACGAAGTCGCAGGCACAGCTAGTATTTAAATAAACAATCAGTTTGTGTGTGCTGCATATGTATTCATGATCATAATCATACCAACCATTGGAAGTCCACTGCTGGCCATAGGCCTCTCCAAGAAAGGAGGCTTTGTAGCCATAATTGCTGCGCTTGGCAAGCGGGTTGGCAATCTCATGGGGAGCTTTCGCGTCGGAGATGCTGCAGGCCATCCCTACTCTGTGTATTTCAGCTGCACTGTTACGGATGGGTGTGTCGCCGTCTGTCGGTTCTGGTACCTCAGTCGCCTCTTACGACACCTATTACAAGGGGATGTACTGTTGTACTCTGCTGGTACCTCACGTTGAGTATTATAACAATATATTATATTTATCGTGCAGTGTTCGGGCCGTACGATATAGAAGCAGTAGACAACGAAGGTGGACCTGCGGACGCGGGCGAGACCAAGCAGCAAAAGGACGCCACGACGATAGAAACTCTGATGGTGGTTTTGAATGAGGACGAGAAGGAGTGCGAGCTAGGTTCGCATTTTTATTGTGTGCTGTTATTACATTTGATTTTTTAGACGGCTCCGAAGGCGCAGATGGTAATGATCCTATCCTGTGCGTCGAAGGTCGTGGGTTCGATCCCCACCTAGGACATATATTTATATGATGATGTTTGTGTTTGTTTTTGTCTGGGTGATAAATATATGTATTTAAGTATTATACTTGTGAGTTCTCTGTTGTCTGATGTCCATGACACACGATTTTTAAGCGACTTATCTCGGAGTCCGGTCAATATATGAGATGTGTTAATTATTATTATTATTTATGATTAAACTAGTGAAGTTCTCGCTGAGAGAGTCGCATTGAGTCGTGGACTAACATAATAATTAGTTTTATATCAAATGATTATTAGTGGTTTTTATATTCGTCCTGGTCGTACACGCAGCACTGCAGCCTGTAGATGCTGTTAATATCACAAGGATATCACTAGCGCGTGACTTTGTGACTTGAGGATATTGTGCCACATTACCCAGTAAATTTATTGCCTCTCTCACCCTTCAAACCGTAACACAGCTGTGTGAACACTGCTATTTGGCGGTAGAAAAGGTGAGAGGTACCAATGCAGACGAGCCCTGTATGAGGTCTAGCTCGTATAAATAATTCATTCATGTATATTCAATAATAAATGATGTTGCATTCGCCAGTACTTCTCAGCAACTGCTTTTTTATTATTTTTGATGAAGAGGGAGTGGTGTTGGGACTCATTCATTTAGTCGTGTCAACGTCTTCGATGACCAATCATGACTATATAAGGAATCAATTATTTTTTAAAATCAGTTGATTTGACCGGGTATACGTGTGTACTAATTATTCCCTTCAGAACAAAATTATAAGGACCCCTTACACTGTGCCTTGACACAACATGTCTCGTAGTTGCGCTTGCGTCAGGTGCAGGATTGGTTCCGGTCCAACGACCGTTGCCCACGAACAGCCCTTTTGCCAGATCTTCGGTCGCTACATCGCCTCGTATAACATAATCAAAAATTCCCCCAACATCTCATACCTGACCTGACTCCGCGGTAATTCACTTAAAGCACTTGTGTCACGGACGCTAGACTACAGATGAATGACAAATATACTACTTAAATACATATATTTAACACCCAGACACGATATACGCATATAAAAAATTCACTTCATTCCATCCGTTTGGGTGTTCAGTGACATACACTCGTACAGTAAAATATATATATGAGAAATTAATTAGAAAAATATATTTAAAATATAGTTTTAAATTTTCCGCACAGTCGTGCGTCCAATGTCATTCAATTTTATCTGTGGTAAAATAATTATAACCTGAAAACGTCACATTGTCATAATCTGAGAAATTACTTGTTTAAATAAAATACCACTAAAATAGTTGTGATTTGGAACTGACATTGTAAATAATAACATTAAATGTCATTTCTTTTTTTACAGGTATGTAAGAGAAACTCAATTGTGTTTGAGCGACTGTGTCGTCTAAATTACACATTGGATAACATAATATTATATATTATTATATATATCTATATATATATATATACATAACAGAACAGAACAGAACAAACACAAATATCATCATATAAATATTTACTCTGGGTGCCCGAGTAATCGAACCCACGACTCCTGGTGCACAAGATACGATCACTACCATCTGCGCCATCGGGCCCGTCATATGATCATATCATCTTATGCCACTGTGGTTGTTGATGCATGAAATTTTCCTATATTTTTGATATTTTCATGTGCAGGGCACGGCTCGTCAGACGGTTTAAAAGCGTTCAAAGGTCCGAAGGAGTCCAAAGATGCCATGACGGCGCTGTTCCAGGATGTGAATATCTCCGGTGCGTTTATTTATATACTATTTTTAAAGTGTAACTCATAACAATCCACTTGCCCTTTTTAGCAGTTTTACATAATGAAATTGTATTTTAGGAGTTTCATATAATGCTTACTAGTGGCCGTGGCAGATGTTTTCCTGATAGAAAACCTAGATGTCGACTGCGGTGCCAAGTGCTAGACTGATTTGTGGATCTGATAAATTATCCAGGTCCTCACTTGGGTGCATTCACAGAAATTCATTTAAACCGATTAAACCATTTAGTTGCGGTATAGGTAAATACCGACTGCGACGCCACCTGCCCGGCTTATTTCTAAATCTAAAATCATTCAGGACGTTATTTAAACGCATACAAAAAAATCACTTAAATCCAGCTGTTTGGGTGTTCATTTAATATATTTTTGTGTTGTACTTTTTTGATCGCCGGTTGGTAAGTCATAAAAACAATTTTTTGAAGAATTGAGAATATCGTCATCATAGCTGACGTAGCTAAATTCGTTGAAACAAGCCGAGATTTTATCAAAGAAAAGAAATTATCGCCTTTACGTATATTGTATGGGTGTCGGTAGAATGGAACGCGTGCGCGGCGCCGTGGCTACCTTCGGAGCGCGCGCGCTGCGTACTCGAGTCGGTGGTGGTGGAGGTGGCGGGCGCGGCCGACACGCCGCCGCTGGTCGCGCTCCACCTGGACCGCGCCGCGCTCCTCGTCTGCGCCGACGGCAAGGTACACCCATCTCGTTACATGATTATCTCGTATCCCGGAGAACTTTTTCAATGTAGTCTTCATTTGTAAACAAGCAGCGCAATAATAAAACTACTTTTTAACGGTTTTAAAACAATTTCAAGTCACTGTCAGCATCTATTGCGTAGATGGGATCGTAAACGTATGAATTCAAAAACTATAAATAAATAAAAAGGTGGTCATTGTCGCTTTCAAATGCTGACACATTTTTACACATCGTAACCTCGACCTAAAAATGTGTAGTTTTTCTTTTTTCATAAGAGTATGTCGACAAATAGGCTGACAGTTTGCGTGATAATAAGCATCACGGCAGCAAATACTCGCTCGTGATATCTCAAGGATATCACTCGCGCGTTTCATCATTGTGATTTGCAGATATTATGTCACATCACAAATAAACCGCGTTAAAAATGTAGTTTTACTAGGAGTATTGAATTCGAAGCAGCTGCATCGATAGCAGTAATAAGTGGTTGCCAAGTCAAGTGCTCCTCCTCCTCAACTAAACCCCTGAAAACTGCAATGATTTCGTATCCTATCACTTATGACAGCAATGTCACTTAACGATTAAATTTATCTGTCACATCAGTTCTTGCTGCGCAAAACTCCTTTTCCAATCTCTAATAACATTTTAATATTGCTTTTATCACTTTAAACAATTGACCAAATCCGTGCAACACCTATATTTACATGTTGAAACGTACCAGCTGTGGTACCACCTAGAAGTGGTGGTGAAATATTGTAGTGACATTATGGAAACGTGGCGTTTCGATTAGATAAGTTATATACAGGGTTCGGAGCAGGACAGAAGCTACCCTCAACTTACCATGATACCACTATCACAACGTGTGATTCCTGTGACATTAATTATTTTCCCAAACACAAGCTTTTGAACAATTGTCATTATCATCACATCAGCTATTGGATTTCCATTGCTAGACATAGGCTTCCCCAAGAAAAGTGTAATTTTTCCATTAATTTCCGCGCTGGGCAAGCGTGTTGGCAATCGCAGAGCGCAGCTTTCCCGACGGGGATGCTGCTGCCTATCCCCGCTCTCTGCATTTGAGCCACATTGTTTTGGATGGATATACCGCCATCTGTCGCCTCTTACGACATCCGATATATAAGTATTATTCTACTCTGCCGGTGGTACCTCACGGAAACAATTGTATTAACTGTATATTAGTGAAATAACAACTCACTGCAAAGGGGTTGTGTTATTATTTTTTTTTTGCGAACCCAATGTTGCACTACTCAGACGTCAATTTCAGCGCCACCGGAGGGAATGGCGCGGCCGCTCATTCGAGCCGAGACCCTAGGGTCGTTGTACCCGCAGCCGGAGCGGGGTCGGACCGGTCGGCGGGACCGACGGCTGTCCCTCGAGGGTGCCTCTGAGCAGCGCCTCAGAGTGGCAGTCGTTGGCGGCACGCACGTTGTTTGCAAAGAGGAGGACCGAGCGGGCCCGCCAGCACTGGTGCGGTCGGCTATCGCTCGCGGCGCAGGGACTGCACGCGTTCGCCGGCGAACGCGGCGTACTGCTCTATGGAAATAATGTGTGTGAAGTGTTTGTGTTTGTGAAGTGTGGGTGGGAGGCCACCGAACCAGACGGCTGTACAAGTTACGTTGGACTACGAACGGTGTCGTATATGTAACAAATAAAGTCCCCAGTAGTAATGAATTATTGTAAAGCTTAGATCCAAAATATTACATAACTCCTAGTAGATCTATACTCTTGAAGTATATATAAGTACTATTATATTCTCCAAACCAACTTGTATACCTGAAATTTTTTGGTGCGTGTCCTTTTTTGTCGAAATCCTTCTTCCTTACTTCAAAAACCCAAATTGTCCCTTTCATAGCACATTTGGCCAATTATTTCAGGACGGTTATATTTCCTGATTTAATTTAGGAGTCTGGCATTGCTCTAACTTCCAAAGATGGCGATAATTATAATCCTGTCGATTCCTCCAGTCCTGGCCATTATAGAGGATAATTGAGTTGGCTGCGGTACCTCAGGCGCCTCTTACGACTTTTGGTACCCGGGAGGTACCTTTATGAGGGTTCGGTACCATGTAAGCTTGACGACTCTTAATTTCTCGTGCGCTTACCAGCGAACAAAGACAACGTTCACCGTGTCGGGCGTTCAGATCGACAACCTCCAATACGCGACCGGGCAGTACGACTTCGGCGTCATCGCGACCACGCCCACTGCGGCCAAAACCGAGGCCACGTGGCTGCCACTTTGGACGCTGCTGGCGGACAGGGACGCCTTCGGCATGTGCCAGGAGTCTGCCGGAATGCTTGTGAACGCGCAGCGGGAGCGCTGGACTGTGGCGGACCGCCAGTACGACGGTAAGTTTTGTTCATGCCAAAACACCCTTACTTTTATTCAGGAATCTTTAAATTTAACATGGATTTAGTTGCCTTCCACATGTAGCCTAAAATATGTTTCTGCATAAAGTATTAAAAAGCCTTAACTATTTGGTTTTAAAACAAAAGTTTTGTAAGCACCGTCGCTGATGGAGGTTCCGTCAACCTGACCAAGGTGACACGGGGCCTACATCACTGTCAGTTTGTCTTGCAGGATCATTTCTGATGGACCGCGTAATGAAACTGCAGTAAACTTAGTTGTAAGACCCATCCAGTGATGTTAGTCTAGCACTAAGATAGGCTCTCTGCCCGATGACAGACGCGATATCTGACCCTGTCTGCGCATCGTAGCATCGTAAAGTCAGTAGTATGATATATTTATTGACAATTAATAAGTGTCTGATTAGGTCTAATTCATCATATCAGCCATTGGAAGTTCACTTAGATACAGACCTCCCCAAGACAGGAAGAATTTTAGCTATAATTGCCTCGCGGGGCAGGCGTGTCGGCAATCGCAGAGCGTAACTTTCAGAACGGGTATACTGCTGCCCATCCCTGCCCTGTGCATTTGAGTTACCCTTTTTCGGGTGGATATACCGCCATCTTATTTGCCTCTGGTACGGGCGGAGGTACTATTCTACTGTGCCGGTACCACACGGCCTAATTGAAAAAAAGTTATGTGGATGTTGATTTAACATTCATGTTCACTGAATCTACAGACAGGTTGAAGAGTCTGTGCCCTTTTCAAGTAGTATGTTGCCATCGTTCTAACGGTGCCCGCGCACGGTTGTGCCCAGAGTTGACAGAGGTGGAGATCGCCGTGGGCCCGCTGGCGTTGTACGTGGAGGACGCGTACGTGAGCGCGCTGGTGGAGTTGGCGCGGGTGGCGCTGCCCGTGACCAGCGAGACAGCGAACGTGGCGGCCGAGATGCGCGCGCTTGAAGCGCCGCTCCGGCTGCAGGTGCTGCACATCAAGCCGCTCGCGCTCACGCTCACGTTGCACACGGCTGTGAGTATCACTTCCAATAGCCGGCATTCTGTTCTATTACATTTTATTCTTATTTCTGCACAGTGTATGTTTTCATGTATACATTTAATTAAAATACATTTTTGTTGCGTCTTCTTTACTACACTATCATCATCATTATTACAGCCACTGCTGGACTTGGCCTCCTCAAGAAAGGGGGGATTTTCCTCATAATTTCCGCGCTGGGTAAGCGTGTTGGAAACCGCAGAAACCAGCTTTCGCGGCAAGGATGCTACTGCCCATGCCTACTTTATGCATTAGATTTGCATCAGACTAAGAAGGGAATTGGAATCTGCATGTTCCTCTCGCTTGGGGACAGCATTTTTAAAACTTGTGTCTACTAACAACGCAGTGCGGACCCCCGGCAAAGAACGATGCAGATTCGATTCCCGCCTGAAGCCCGAGACAGATTGATATTTTTTTGGCTTAAAAAAGTTTTAGAATCTTACTGAGTGCACAACATCATAAATCAATACTTTACACGATGGCGCAGATGGTAGTGAACCTGTATTGTGCGCCTAAAGTCGTGTTTTCGATCCTCACCCAGGACAAATGTTTGCATGATGATATTTAATGTTTTTCCTGTGTCTGGGTGTTAAATATATGTATTTAAGTAGTATGCTTGTGATTCCTCCATTTTCTGATGTCCGTTACACAATTGCTTAAAGTGACTTAACACGGTATCAGTTCAATATATGAGATGTTGTTGATACTCGTAAAATCACAATTTTAAATTGTATGTACATACATACCTCACTATCATGCCTGTGTCCCATCGAGGTAGGCCGTGCTGGATCTCCGCTTGCCACGATCTTGGCATACGTCTTTTTATATTATTGAGTGAGGGAGCTCACTTTCTCTCTCTCTCTCTCTTCTCTCTCACACAATACCTCTCTCTTTTTCTCTCTTTCACACACTATCTCTCTCTTTCCCTCTCTTTCACACACTATCTCTCACTTTCTCTCTGCTCTTTTTCTGTCTTGTTTAATGACTTAATGACTCGCGCTTTAAAGACTCGATGTTTTATCGGATTTGTATTTGTTTTCCTATCGCCATATGTTTCTTTGGTTGATGTTGATGTATGCGTGTCGGGACTTGTGTGTGCCAGGTGCGGATGTACATCGCGCTGGACCAGAGCCCGCTGCGGCTGGGCGCGTTCCGCCTGCAGCACGCCATGACGTCCGTGGAGCGGCTCACGCACGCGCTCACCGTGCACTATTTGTCGGCGGTCATACTTGGCGCTGGTAACTCATCACTCGCATATCTCCAGATTCCTCCCCCTTCCCCCTGCCCTTCGACTTCCCCCACCTGGAGCATTCTCACCGGGTAATGTGCTAAGTTAACAACCAGTCGGTGCGCTATTGGTGCCTCTACGATATCGTAAGTTTTACGTATAAGTTGTGGCGATCGATTTTGGTTTTATACTCGTACATTATTCGTGTCTGTTGAATTAGTCAATTTTATTGCATTATTCTAAAATATTTAAAGTCAAAGTTAGATATATCTTTATTTAGGTAGGACTATCATAGGTACTTAAATCGTCGAAAAAAACAAACCAATGTATATTTGCTAATTATAATTTTACTCAAATACCTGATAACCCCGACGTTACGTTACCGTGTACGTTGTGTTGTATAGTTTAAAGCACTAGGTCAGTGAAAGTACTTCTTTAATACTAGTGTGTGGGGTCTTATAACTAAGTTTATAGCAGGTTCATTACGTGAGCCACTAGAAAAGAACCTGCAAAAAAAACAGATGGTGATATGGGTTCCAATAACACCTTTTGGTAGGTATTATTAAAATACGGCAGGCGTCGGTAATTTTCCCAAAAACATTTTCATGTATTAAATATTACGTTACCAGCAAAGGACACAAGGTTTTGGTTTCTGGTATATAATATCCTCATTTTGTCATGAGAAGTGGAATTATGTAAGTTACTCTCAGCAATTAAATAATTAGAAAAGAGATGTGACGCGTGTGTCACCACAACAGGTTGGGTGGTCGGCGGTTTGGAGTTGCTAGGGGCGCCAGGTGCTCTCGCAGCACGAGTGGGCGGGGCGTCGGGCGGCGTACGGGGCGTGGCCTCCGCCGCGGCGGCCGCGCTCGTTCGCTCGCTGAGCGCGTGGGCGGGCTCGCTGGCCAGAAACCTAGACTTGCTGGCCGGGGATGAGGAGCACGCGAGGAGGGCCGCCGCCGCGAGGAGGCGACCGCCTCCCAGCCTTGTGGCTGGACTTGTGGCTGGGATTACGAACTTTGCCATCAATATACTTGGTAAGTTTCTGTTGAGGATTGAATTTCTCTCTTCTACTGAGTGAGGCGTATAAATAGATTAATTGTAAGTGTATCTTACGAGAAGTAGACCTCATACAGAAGATCGTCTGCATTGGTACCTCATTCTCACCTAATTCTACTGCAACATAGCAGTGTTTGCATTGCTGTGTTCTGGTCCAAATTTACTGGGTCCGAATTTAATATCACGATATCAATTTTGCGTTGTGGTTGACAACGCGATATTGATATCCTTATGATATTACGAGCGTCTATTGGCTGCAGTCACACGGACTGTAAGCTTGTTTGTCGACCTGGTCTTATAAAAAATTATGCACATTACTATCCGTGAGCGCCGTGAGTGCGTCTGTATACCTTGCGTTCGGATACGCGCTGTGTTCATGCTAGAATATTATTATAACAAGATTTCAAGTGACACTGCTAAACTCAAATAAATTTAAGTTTCATAAATTATTTTCATTTTATTTTGTGTTTATATATTGTGTGAACACGCAGATGTATAATATATTTTTTTAATTGTTCCAAACTATAGATAACAAGTTAATTTAAAAAAAAATAATTTTCGTTAATAAGACTATTTTTTATCGCATTTAAAACAACGCTTTTTTATATCTTTTGTTTTCTAGAGCTTCCTTTGAAAGCAGTGGAATATGACTTTTTCTAAGCCAAAGATTTCTTCAAGCGAAATTCCGCTATTTAATCTCTTTATATTCCAAGACATTTGAATTTTTTATCGATTTTCGATTGTGGTTGTTTTCTTATAGTATTAAATGAGATGTGTTTGGTGCAGGTGCGGTGGGCGGGTTGGCGCACCACCCGCTGGTGGGTGTGGCAGTGGGCGAGTCGGAGTCGGGCGCGACGGCGCTACGGCGCGGGCTGGTGGGGGCACTTACTAAACCCCTGAGCGCTACTGCCGACCTGCTCGCCTACGCCGGGCACGGCCTCCTCACGCAAACCGGCTGGGATCCCGTCCCGCAGGTACCTACATACATTTAAGTACCCCAGTCGTAAGTGTCGATAACAAAGGGCATTCCATTATATCAGCCTTTGGAAGTCCACTTTTCATAGCATCCATATATTTACATATAAAAATTCATCAAAATTGTTTCTGGGGTTTCTGGGGTCATGGGTTTCTTGGGGTCGTGACGGCTTTACAGACAGATAGCAAATACTTATTACATGCGCTGCATGGATGACATATTATTCCGGTGCTATAGCTGTAATCCGGTTTGAAGGGTAAGAGAGGCAGTAAAATTACTGCGTAATGTGCCATATATATCTTTAGCTCACTAGGTTGGCGACACGCTAATGATATCTTTGTGATGAAATGTGCTTCTGTAGACTGCGGTCACGTTAACCACCAAACGGACCGTAGTAGCTGTAGATAGTAGCTGATTTCATAATATAATGAAAAAATTAAGTGTACATGAATATGACATTATTGTCGTACAGCCGCGCCCGTCCCGCTGGTCGGTGCAGGGCGCCGAGGCGGAGGTAGGGCCGGCGGGATGGAGGCGTGATTGCGTGCGCTGGTCCTTCCGACTGGCGGACCTGGTCCCGCTCGATGGCTTTGAGGTGCTGCTGGACGCGACGCCGCTGCTACTGCTGCTCACACACAAGGTGAGTAAACCTTGAGGTTAACCTTAGCCAGTCATTACAGCCCTGTAAGACTCGTCTGATCACTTCAATCTCGCTGGCACTACACAATTACAAATAGCACGCTGTATTACAAATAATAGGCTGCAGCCGGGCTCCCGTAGTCACGTAGTCGCATAGTCACGTAGTCAGTAGTCACGTAGTCACTTAGCCTGTTATGTAATTATTTTTATGTAATTGAAAGTCACCAAGGTCGCTCGCTAAACATATTGAATGTGGGCAGTTCCTGGTGGTGGCGGATGCGGAATCGGAGAAGGTCGTCGAGACGATCGACTTCAAGTACTGCACCGTCGCGCCCTTCCTCGGATACGTTGTTGAGGTGAATACACACAGCTGCTGGCTTACGTTTGTTTTACAGCGTTACCCAACGATAGCCACTCTAGTTGAGGTCTGTGCCTCAATGTCGCCCTCAGATGAGTAAACGTTGAATAAGTGCTGCAGGTAACTTTTAATCTGTTTGTCATACAGTTCTACTTACGATGTGGATGAGATGCTATATACACAGATATAAGTATCTTAGACAGGTTTTGTGCGTTACTCTGGACTCTTGAATTAGGACCCAGTTCCTGTAAGAATCCCGTATAGTTGCTGGTCGTGACTCCGGAGATCTGGTGGCTCGCATCCAGTATGCTGTCAGCTCGTGGCAGTCCACCATGATATTTCTGCCTGTCTCTTTGTAGGCTTTGCATAGTAGTCTATCGACGAAACCTGGAATGTACCCACCAGAAGCTGCAGATGTGACCTCATCTGCCAGTTGACGCTACACATAGTATTTTGTGAAATAATATTTTGGCATTGTGATCAATTCTGTGTCACTTATCACTTGATCTAAGTTGAGAAGACATTCACACTATTCCCAAAACATCTTATACATTGAACTAACTCTAACATAAGTTGGTTAAAACACTTGTTACGTATATCAGACAACAGAGGAATCACAAATCTTCATATATATTTTCAACACCCAGGCACAGAAAAAATACAAATATCATCTTATAAATATTTGTCTTGGGTGGGGATCGAACCCACGACCTGTGGTGCACAATATGGGATCACTACCGTCTGCGCCACCGGGCCCGACGAAGACAAAGTAAATAAAGATTGGATTGTATATATATATTATCCAGATTTATAACTTTGGCTGTGACGTTCGCTAAGACTGTCTACATCTGTTTTGATTACAATATAAGTCAGATTTTTTAACAGTTAAAAGTTTTTACTATTTTTCGTGATCACCAAACCGATGAAAAGCGTCAAATTAATTTTTTACAACCTTATAACATTTTTTTCTAATGTGATTAAATCACGAGGTCTCATACTTACAACCCAGAGTCGTAAGTATACGAGTATGTCGGAGAGCGTCCGTTTGTAACATCCCCTGACTCCGAGATAACATGCTTAAAGAACTTGTGTTTATATATTTATCAAAATACTCGTAGCACACGGGAAATCCAAATCGCCTTCAAGCCTATTTATTTGCCAACAAAAATCTTTTACAAAATTCCAAACAATTAATAATAAATAAATGATTATAAACAAAACAAGGATACGGAAACATCATTCATAAGAACAGGGATTAATACAATGGTTGAAATGGTTTATAAAAAAAATGTATAGAACATAAAAAAGTCAAGTCGTCATAAATCTTAAATGTCAAAGATTAAGTAACAATAATAGCAAACAATAAAGGTTCGATATCATGTCAAAAAATCATTTAATACAAATGAGTAAAATTTTAATGTCTACAAGCCATTTACTATCTCCTGAAACAAAGTCTGAAGACTCGTCATATTATCGGCAAATATGTCAATGTCTAAGGGCCGAGTGAGTATGCCCGCTATAAACCGTAATGCGCGGCTTGTGTTACCGACGTCAGACAATAGAGAAATTACAAATATAATACTTATAATTAACACCCACACACTGAATAAATACAAATAGTAGACAATGAAGATCTTTCCGCTAATATGTGAGTGGACCGTGAGATTTCTATTCGTTACAATTGCATGGATGCGCGTCGGCTATGACGCGGTTCAAGAACGATATCTAATTGTGGCTAATTGGTGCTGTGTGCACTGCCTTCACTCCGACCCAATCTTTTCATGTATATAAATTGTTGTGTCACGGAGTATATCCGGGATGAACTTCTAAGCTACTGAAATGATTCTAGTTAATTTGCTTACTGCGGTTTGATCCAACTTGAGAGATAGACCATGTCTGTGGTTTGTTTTGACGGGCCCGATGGCGCAGATGGAAGTGATCCTATTTTGTGCGCCAATGGACGTGGGTTCGATTTTCATCTAGAGTAAATATTTATATCATGATATTTGTGTTTGTTCTGTGCCTGGGTGTTAAATATATGCATTTATTGCATATGTAAGCATTATGTAAGCGACTTACTACAGAGTCAGGTCAATGTAATAAATTTATAATAAATGTTGTGTGCGGTCAGTTTGGGGCAGTCCACGATGTCATGACTGTCTTTGCTCCTTACGTAGGCTGTGCTTAGTAGTTTATCAGAGATCTAGACTGTGTACTTCCCAACCAGACGCCGCATCTGGAACCACCGCAGCGTTCTGAATGAAATGTATAATTAGGTACAAAAAGCTGTTTCATTATTGATAAGTATTCTAATTACATATGATAAAATTGTGTACCAGCTGCACGTGGCGCAGGCGCGATCGACCCGGTTTGTGGAGGCCAACCCGATGGACGAGGACGACGAATACCAGGTAACAATTGTATCTGCTGTATAAATAGCAACTAACCTTACAGTGCTGTCTCCCTCGGGAACACCTCCAGGAAACATCTGGTTCTTGTGTGAGTCAAGACACTTGTGTCAGAGTAGTCCAGCAACAGGTTTTCAACCGAAGACCGGTTAAGATTAGGATATGCACTTCCTGATATTACTATAGTTTTTATTGGTTAAGAATACTGTCAACTAGCCAGATAGCTTTCTTTTGCCGCACATACTTTATAAGGACCAGTATTTTTAGAGCGCGATGTCAAGGATACCTTGAGGAAAAGTGAGTGTCTAGTTTTGGTAATTCAATGGGCGAATGCGTGCTAGCCCGACTTACACCAAAATAAAATCCTCAATCTTATGGCAGAAGAAGCCGCGAGTTGAATAAATGCTGTTGAAGCGAGAGAGATCGAGAGATGGATGGACAATAGAGAAAGGAATGTGGAGTTGGTTTGGATATGATGATAAAATAGTAAAGATTGCATAAATATTTATAGAGTTGACGTGAATGGTATTGAACGATTCAGGCCGACACATCTTAACTAGGTAGAACATCTTGTAACAACTCTACATTCTTGTAACAAGTGGAGATCCATAGTCTCTGCCTACTTCGTTGAGATACGAGCGTGATGTATGTATGCAAACTTTCGTAGATCATTATTATTCTCTTAATGCCCTTTCATTTTTTCACTCCGATGTATCGTACTGATGGGCAGTCTGTCATTAGTTCAATACCCAACACTTACCATATACGGGTGAGGTTTGCACTGTACAATCAGTTGCATAATTGCTATCGCTTCATAAAATTGTTTTAACATTCGTATGTGTTTTAAAGTAAATCTAGTACTGACTTCATACTAATAATAAGAAGAATAAAAATAATGCAAATATATTATCGATCACGTCTTTTATACTGATCTTCCTGTACTCTGTACTGGTTTTAGTTACTCGTACTGTACGTATCGCAGTATATAAATTAAATATTAATACACACAATAGCAGTAATATATTTTTAATAAGTGCTTCGGACATTCTGCAGGTGACATATTTTTCGCGGTAACATATTTTGCGTCATCACTATCTATGTTCATCTCTTACGCCACCTGGTACAGAGGGACATATTATGTATGTATATCAACCGATAGTTCCATCGATATAATTGTGTGTGTAGCTGAACGTGGCGGCGATGGCGCGGGTGGCGCGCTACACGGGCGCGGACGGCGTGGCGGCCGGCGCGGCGGGCGTGGCGAGCGCGGCGGCGGTGGGCGCGGGGGTGGGTGGCGCGGGCCCGTTGGCGCGCACGCTGCTCCTGCGCCCGGTGGCGGGACGTGCGCACGCCCTGCACGCCGCCCTGTCTGCGCTCGTCCATCACAACAGCGAAGCGCACTTGCCGCTTCTGTGAGTATCTAGTCTATTAGGCTCTCTTAGGCTGAAAATTAACCTAAGATACGCCAATGGGTTTCGTGGAGACGGTCTGCTGCTAAGGTAGACCTCATATCAGCCATTGCAAAATTTGCCTATTATTGCTGCGTTGGCAATCTCAGAGCACAGATTTCGCAACGGGGATGCTGCTGTCCATCCCCACCCTTTTACCGGATGGATATACCTGGATGGATTAGTCTCTTACGACGCCGGGTACAGGGGGAGGTACCATCGAAATGCTGGCGCAAAACCAGAACGTTTAATGAACATTGCATTATTTGTTTCCAAAGGTAATCTGCTAACAAGAAGCCAGCGCTCATCAAGTATCAGTAACACAACCTTTGTCCAGTCCCCTGTTGACTAGCGATTGTATTCCTATGTGACATTAAATAATTCCATTTAGCTAATATTTTAAACTGTATAATTAAAGGTGTTATAAAAAATAACCTAGACATGGTATTAGATCCCACTATATGTAAACCAAAGACAAATCTCTTTAGTAAACATATGTTTTACTTGCGTCATATGGTAACTCGATAAACTATCAATACACTGCAATAGTATTTCGTTTGGCATTATTAATTTTAATCTGGTCATCACTTACCGGCGAAGCGTCTGATACGGTATCTGCTACTATTGTGCTCGTTTTGGCATAACCTGCTAAATACTAACAGACGGTCCATCGGTTGGTGACAAAATCAGCACTCGTAGAATATCTTGAAAAAAAAAACCTTCGTATTCTCTATGCTCAAAATGTTCGTAGAATTCCATTATACTAAGGAAATATTCCATTTATATAATATTGGTGTGCTTTTTGTCGATATATTACAGTGAGTGTCGTCTTTTGTGATAGATTTCAGGGTTAACTTAGATGATTTATGTCTAGACTCACACGTCATTAGAGAGTTAGAAGTGTGGAGAGGCCTACGTGACCATTAGCACATCATCGTACCAGCCATTGGATGTCCACTGATGGATATAGGCATTCCTAAGAAAGGGGAAAAAGCCCATAATTGCCGCGCTGGGCATGCGTGTTGGCATCCATCCCCATCCTATTTCAGCTATACTGTCTCGGATGGATATACCGCCATCTGTCGGTTCTAGCACCTCAGTCGCCTCTTACGACACCTGGTACATGTTGAGGTACTATTCTACTTTGGTACCTCACGGCTGTGAAGAATCTTAGCACCATTAGCACATTTATATACACTTCAAATCATTCATTTCCAATTCACCCTACTTTCCCGGGAAAGGTAATGAACTGAAATTTCAACTGTACCTCAACTTGCTAATACTTAAGAAAAAAGTCACTGTTGTGTAAACTGACTTTCTAATGAAAAGAAACATCATAGAGGGGCGTTAACTCCATTCCCAATAAGATGCCGGCCACGCCCACTCATGACTTCTAACTCTTAATGTTCCGTTACTTAAGTACTGTGCATTTTGGAAGTATTGATGTCTTTTTTAATATTTAATAATATGATAATTCAATGTTATCCGTTAGAAGTAGTTTATATTCCAGCTAATTATATATATTATATATATCGGTCTATTACACTATATACATGTATACTTGATATACACTCTAGTAATGACTCGAAGGCCCTAACTGCAATATTAAGTGAGCACTCATTCTACAATCGATACGATATTACGATAATTTAGCGCAAGTGTTGAGCCAAAATTTGCAGTCACTGCCACTGTGTTACTGCACAATATGAATATGTGTACATATAAATGTAAATAATGTATTATTGTTTAATGTTATATTGATGTTGAACTCTTCATGTGTATTGCATTTATAATTGTAATACAGAACTCGTTTACTATGACCCCGCCTATATTTACTAACCGTTTTCATACGAAATGTTTAGCAACTTGGTCGGATATAACGACTTCACTTGTGCCGGATACATTGACATGTCGCTCTATATGACCCATTTTAAGAAATAATGTCCGGTTATAGCGACTGACTTGATTCCTAAAATTTCTTATTCTCGTGATCATACCCACATCTCAACGTCGAGGAACGCGTGCTTCGTTTTGTTTTAATTTATTTTTCGTTCATCACATATGCTTTGGAACCTAAAAACCCTAGTAAATACTTAACTAAAATTCAAAAATATTTCTTCGCTTTGTGTGACCTCCGATTAATATGCAGAGAATGTCACTCCCCTTAAGGTTAATAAGCGGTTTCTACTGTATATGTTTATAAAAATAAAATATTACCATTTTGTACGTTTTCTTCGTTCGTTCACGTGTATCAAGAGTTGGAGTCTGAACAGTATTATTACAATTATTGCAATCTTGTTACTATTTCTATTATTTGTGTAACAGCACCTCGTTGTGGTCGGCGCTCGGTCAGTATGACTGAAAATGACAATATTATTTAACTTTACGGAACGGAGTTCCATATCGCGCATTACGAAATGAGGCTGGGCGAAAAATTAATTGAGACTAAAAGTTGTAACGAACCTTTTTATAAAGTTGTTCGCCTCTTTCTCTCCCGTAGAAAGCAAGCCAGTATTATTTCTTTCGTCTCTCTATTTTACAATGAACAGTACGGTGTCGCGACGATTTCTTTTGTTGAGTGTATACACCTGAATACACTCAATTTATATAATATTATAATTATGATAATTTTGTACATAATAAATTATAAATAAATAATAACAATAATGACCACTGAGAGTGTTTCTGCGCAAGTTCCGGACATTGGTTTTACAACAATCCCTTCACTATTAAATCGAAAGGAACTTCGTTCCAACCGGGTGTCCCTTGACACCTCACCAATTTTATATCAATATATCGAGCATTTAGTTGAAATTGTTTGTTCAATGAAAAATTTTAAAGTGTTGTGTAAATTGATACTTAGATATATTTCTGAAAAGCTTCGGTGTTTTCACAAGAGTTTGCTGTGCCAAAATTAACTATTTAAAAAATAATACTTGACGTCTGATCTATTATAAGTTTTTAAGGCTGTCTGTTTACATACTGCGTGTATTCATTTACAAATGTGTGGTTCGGTTTTTTTTTAGTTAAGCGGTTCTCTGTATTTGTACTGACCTTTCTCATTGTGGGCTTATGACATTTGTACGTGGGGTTCAAGCCTTCAGGTCTCCGGAAGGTTAGACCGGTCTATTGCCTTCAGATTAAAAGCCCCAGTAGTTTGGATGGACAAGTGTGTTTCATGCATTTGTTTGCTTTTTTGTACACAGGTGGTGAATGTTTTGTGATAAACTTCCTTTGAGCTAAGTTTTTTGCATTAACTTTTTTCTCAATCATTCCGTGTATCGCTAATTGTATTTGACTTGTAAAACGTTTTTGTATAAAAAATATTTCTTTGCTTTTATATCATATATGTACATATTATTTTCAAACACATGGCGACCGTGTTGTCTGATACCACTTTGCCTGTCGAAGCCACACGCAACTATTTGATATTAGTCCTGTGTTCATCTCCAGGTTTTGAGGCGTAAATAAGTAATTAAGTTAATTACAAATCATTCAGTGACAGCTCACTCGAAGAGACCTTCGAGTTTCTGTTACAGTCGAGATTAAACTCAGTGCTGTAAGTCATTGTTTGTCAGTCACTGTATCGATTCTAAGTAGACGGTGGCGCCGCCACGTTGAACGTGGATGGTAAATGTACCAAATTTTGACAAATGAGAATTGTATTCGATTAGTGTGATTTCATAATTTATTGACATTGTATTGTTAATCTAAATCCCTAATACGTTCTAGTAGTAATGTGAATAACTTGTCATGATGTTACAGGACTGTTTATTAGACATTTCCATAAATATAGTGGTTGTTAGAAAATGTGACCTATTTGGTGATACGTCGACTCGAGTCATTAGCATAAGAATGCACTGCACCTACCCCGTGTAGGTGTGTGTGAACTAAAGTACGCATGTACATGTGACAAGTCGTCGGCGAAGTCGACTGGATGACTTCCCGAGGTATCACTGTTGCATATTCTTCGTGAGACTGTGTCGTAGATATTGTATTTATTTGAATGATTTAAATAAAGTCTGTTTGAAAGTAATGTGCCTTTTATTCACGGAAAAGTACTCGTCCGTGGGGAATCTGTGAGGATGACTGATCATTACATGTAATGACAAGATTGTTACGACAATTTGATAAATCAATCACTTTATATTTTACTAGCATCACGCGCGGTTTCACTCGCGTTAAGTTGTAGAACAATTGTAGCGTCATTTATGCTACGCTGTTATTGGTCCTAGCGTGATGTTATATAGCCTATAGCCTTTCTTGATTATTGGACTATCCAACACTGAAATAATCTTTCAAATCGGCCCAGCGGTTTGAGATTTGCGCTTTTAAACAAACAAACTCTTCAGCTTTATAATATTAGTTAAGATATAAAATAAATAATAATAATATTAAGAGATAAAATTGATAGTTCATTTAATTGTCTGCGACACATTATTTTACAAACTGCTAATAAATAAAGCTATATATATAGCAGATTTTTTTATTGTAAATTCATATTTATCATATGTAATATTGTATTGATTTTTATTAGTTCAATTTAACTTATGTAATAAATATTTGTGTAATGGTCATTATTTGATATTCATTTACAATATTCACATACTTACAATTTGATTTTCATCGTATTTTTTTTCTTGACAATACTATTGTAGTTACTTTACTTAAAAATACTTAATCTTGACTATATTTGAATGATATGACATATTTAAAACCGAAGATTGTTAGTAGCGTACGATTGTGTAAATTCTTCGACACTAATTTTAACTTTTTATTTATAACTTGCAAATTGACAAATTAGGTACATTATCATCTGTTAATAATAATATTTTATTTTCTCCAAAATTACTTAAATCTGTTGACATTACATAATTCCTATTTACTGTAATTTTCTCGAAATTGTGTATCCCGGCTAATGGCCAAACATAATGACACTCAATATATTTCTTGCCACCTATGTTTGTAGATAAATATAAAAAAAAATATTTGACATAACACAGGTTTCACAAATGTTTTAATTCGGAAATATTTCTACTGTATTTATGACAGGCCCGATGGCGCAGATGGTAGTGATCCTATCTTGTGCGCCAGGGGTCGTGAGTTCGTTTCCCACCCAGAGCAAATATATAAATGATATCAGACAATAGAGTAATTAAGACACAGAACAAACACAAATATCCTCATACAAATATAGAGGTACAATAAAAGGTAAATACAAGGTAAAAGAGAAAAAGAACATTAGAAATAATGGATAGTAACAGTTATGCGTAGGTACATATGCGCGCACGCACACACTCGCACGCATATCAAACATCAGTGCCATGCCCTTGCTTTGATTCGAGTACCTCAAGCGGTGCCAATTGAGTGGCATCATATTTTATAACGTTTGTCATGCCATCGTCAGCTGATTCGATGAACATCTCTTGGGAAGATAGTGGAAAACTTGCAGCTGTCTCCTCGACATGTTCATTGCTTCGGGGGTTTGTGTTCACAATTGGACAGGTGTGATAGCGATCTCAGTACAAAGCTTCGTGATGTGGCTGCTGCAGCGTATTCCTGCCCGGTTGCGCTCGAGCTACGCTACTGTCGGATCCAGTATCCCATTGGACACTAGGACAGAAGGAGGTACCATCTTCTGCGGCCTATTCGTTTCATTAAATTTAAATTGTTATCTATATAAACACAAGCATGTTTAAGAAAAACTGTAACATACATAATGTTAATAGTAGAAAAAACATAAGCTCGCAGTGCCCACCACACGGCTTCATAGAATAAATAATTCTTTCATGGCCAACTGCATAAGATTTTACAGTAAAATATCAGGCAGCATATCAGGCTTGCCGATTAATACATTAAAAAATTACTTATCATCATCACACCAGCCATTAAAAGTCCACTGTTGAACATAGGCCTGCCCAAGAAAGGGGGAATGCTGCCCATAATTGCCGCGCTGGGCAAGCGTGTTGGTAATCGCAGAGCGCAGTTTCCGCGACGGGAAATCTGCTGCCCATCCGCGCCCTGTACATTTGAGCTGACTTTTTTGCATGGATATACCGCTATCTGTCGGTTCTGGTACCTTAGTTGCTTCTTACGACACCTGGTACAGATTATACACCTGGTATTCTACTGTCGATACCGCACGGCTATAGTAGCCCGTACAGGATTACGTAAAGAGAAGCTTATTTGTAAAACATGTAATAAGTGTTAAAGATTATATTAATGATAAAACTGCCTAAGCTTAAATTGACCTAGCTTTAAGACAACGGTTGGTTAGCGCCGACGCCGGTAGAGGTTCCATTAACACTAACTATTTAGTGTTGATGGGACCTTTATCATCCCAGCTTTTCTTGTAGGATCCTATCTGGTGGCTCGTGTAATGACCTTGCATTAACATCAGTTTTAAAACCCATCTTGTGCCGGCAGACTAGTCCAAGGTAGCAGTTTTAACATCCGATGTCTCTTACGATACCAGACAGGTCATGAAAGTTATTAATATAATACCATTTAGTACTTCATATTTTTGAATGAAAACTGTTCTATTTATTATTCTTGACGATTCGAAAGTACTTGTAATGGGCCGGCGCTTAAATAAAGAATATTTTCATTTGATTTTAGTTATATAGGTATATAATTCTTTTTTACTACATTTTATACGTTAACCCTGTTTCCTTGATAGTAGCTGAAAGCAACTGCGTTACGGATATCAGACATCAGAGGAATCACAAATATGATTAAATTCATAACACAAAATAGACACAGGACAAACTCAAATAAATGCATGTCCTGGGTGAGAATAGAACCTGCGACTATTGGCGCACAAGAACGGTTGCGCCAATCAATCTTTTTTTACTGACAGAGACGCGACATGACGCACTTATTTGCAATAATGTTAAAGCCTAATTTTCAAAGTATTTATATTAAACCTAAACGTATATTTATTATTTTCTTTAAGAAGGGGACAGTCAGAATGTTACTTTAGGTATATATTACCTCACTCTGACCTATTTCTACCTATTTCTACTTCAGTGTTGGCATTGCTGTGTTCCGGTTTGAAGAGTGAGAGAGGCTGTGAAATTTACTGGGTAAATGTCACTATATCTTGAAGTCACCGGGATGACAACGCGTTAGTGATATCCTTGTGATATTATGAGCGTCTACAGGCTGCTAATAAAAAAATAAAGATCAATCAAAGGTAAGGGCATCGAGTCTTATCAACCGGACCCTCAATGATTGTAATCTAGATGAGAGGTGACCGCTCGTAGCCAAGGTCGCTTGATATGGGTCATCAACAGGAAAAAGCCGATTGTGACGGGCGAAGGTTGACACTATGCTGAGATATTGAACCGCGGCTACTTGAAGTAGAGTGGCTGCGTGTAACAAGGTCGAGGGTTCGATTCCTTGGACATATAATTGTGTGGATTGTTAATATCCGACAAGTGCACTTGACGGTCGGGACACATTTAACTAAATTGATACGCACATGCTTGTATAGTTTGTCTGTATATATACACTATATACTTGATAGGTCCGATGGCGCAGATGTTAGAGATCTTACCTTTAAGTGATGGGTCGTGGGTTCGATACCCACCTATGACAAATATTTATATGCTGAATATTTGTGTATTTTCTGTCTTATTTGTGATTCCTGTCTGATGTCTGTAACACAAGTGGTTCAAGCAGATAAGGAGATAGGTTTCAGGAGAATGCATCAGACTTTGTGTGAATTTTTGAGGAAATACTGTAGAGCTGGTTTATAGATAGACTGCACAAATACATATATAGAGAGGGAATGAATGGAAGAGTTGGTATAGGATGACCGAGGCGAACGTATCTCAACCAAGCAGGAGGTATTAAAGAAGAGCTAGGTCAGAGGTACCACTGATAAACAAGCGTGTATGAAAGGACTTATGCGGGTAAAGAAAGCGATAGAAGTATGACTAGATCGTAGCAAGTAGAGATCCAAGGTCTCTGCTTGCCCCGTTGGGATACAGGCGTGATAAGTATTTATTTATTTATTTATAATTGAATATAAGTAATCGTTATATTGTCGATGCCGTGAGGTACCGGCAGAATAGAATAGCACCTCCTACTGCAGCAGGTGTCGTAATAGGCGACTAAGGTACCAGAACCGACAGATGGCGGTATATCCATCCGAAACAGTGCAGCTCAAATGCACAAGGCGGGGATGGGTAGCAGCATCCCCGTCGCGATAGCTACGCTCTGCCAACACGCTTGCCCAGCGCGGCAATTATCGGGCATAAAACACCCTTTTTTGGAGAGGAGGTTTTACCTACCAGCAGTGGACTTCCAATGGCTATAATGATGATAATGATGATTAAATTTTTTGGTTTCTACCAGAAAGGATTTGACTCAGTTATTACTGCGACGTGAAAAATAATTACAATGCGAAGCGCGCACATCGCGTTGTTTGTCCTAGGTGGCGCTAGGAGTATCCATTATCTATGTAGGACTATCTAGGGCTATCTAGGGCGATATTAAGATTGACAACCGTCACCCTAGGGCGTAACATTTAGTCATCTGTCTTTTTCATAAGCATAAAAAGAAATCCATGGCTCTTAGCAGCTGCAAATGAGTGTTTGTTTATTTGCCTGAAAGCCCACTGATGGACTGATGTTTCTGCCCATAATTGCCGCCCTGGGCAGTGGTGGTGGCAATCGTAGAGTGTAACTTCGTTACAAGAATGCTGCTGCCCATTTCCATGATGCAGTATTGAAATGCGCTGTTTCATATGGATATACCGCCATCTTTCGGTTAAGGTACCTTAGTTGCCACAAGAAGGCATATTATTCAACTCCGCTGGCATCCCAGGGCTCTGCTCAAACAATGACTAAGTACCAGTGTGCAGCTCAGGGACATCTAGATATGAATGAAATATTACAGTTCTCGAAGATGCAGTTACATGACCGAAGCGCGTGCGGTAGCAATGAAATGAAATAGGACAGGATGCGGCAATGGACTGGGCAAGGATTATACAAAAGAGGACAAGAATATATATTCAACGTGGCCGATGCCGCAGATGGTAGTGATCCTATCTTATGCGCCAATGGTCATGGGTTCGATTCCCACCCTGAGCAAATATTTATATAATGATATTTGTGTTTGTTCTGTGTCTGGGTGCTAAATATATGAATTAAAAGTAGTATTTGTATAGTGATTTAAGCGACTCACCACGGAGTCAGTCAATGTTTGAGATGTTATGGGAATTTTAATTGTATCTTAAATGCACAGGGCGGAGCATCTCCGTCTTGAATGCATCGCTCTGCATTTACCAACGCTTTTCTTGGATAGGCCTATATCCAGCAGTGGACTCCCAATGGTATAGGTGATGATATAAATGACATACATTGATTTATCTTAACTTATTTAATTGTAGTTATATTTTATGAAAGAAAAGGCATTTTGTACAAGATAACTCTAAAACTCAAACCTGTAAAGATCGTGCCAGGCATGCTGTATCAAAAGCCGTGTCTTTGATTACCGGCAATGTCTTGGGAGGTGGGTATCGGTTCCAAAGATGTCTCTTAAGGCGATTGCAAAGAA
This sequence comes from Heortia vitessoides, assembly GCA_020976665.1. Taxonomy (NCBI): domain Eukaryota; kingdom Metazoa; phylum Arthropoda; class Insecta; order Lepidoptera; family Crambidae; genus Heortia; species Heortia vitessoides. The sequence continues at coordinate 23,801,874 of JACJUM010003259.1, read as the reverse complement.
GTCTCTTAAGGCGATTGCAAAGA
>JACJUM010003259.1:23786896-23801841 GCA_020976665.1 Heortia vitessoides | reverse complement strand
GCGATTGCAAAGAAGTCTCTTAAGGCGATTGCAAAGAAGTCTCTTAAAAGCATCCCAAGCGTTCCTTATAGAAGCCAGCGGGCTAGCCTTTATATTAAACCAGTCCGGGAAATACAGTCTGCATGACAGAAAGCGATACCGCCGCCCATAAACGCCCGAGATATTTCATTACCCAGTAATTTCACTGCTTCTCTCACCCTTCAAACAGGAAAACAATAACTCAAATACTGCTTTGGCGTTAATAGGTAAGAGTGAAGTACCAATGCAGACAACAATTGTACCGATATAAATTATTATTTAAAGAACTACAGTCTAGCCAAAAGTTTGCCTGAACTTAATTTTCATACTGTTCCCGGGTTTTTGTCATTGATAAAATTGTTTGATGGCGTACCGTAAGATTGCTAATTTTTTATTTTCAATGTTTGTGTATTTCGTTATTTAATTTACTAAGTGATATTACCTTTTTTTTAAATGTTAATAATTATGCATGATGTGATTGCCTGTAATTGTAAGAATAGTTAATATATTTTGAAAACACAATTATTGTTATACTTAATAAATGAAAGAAGAACGTACAACACATTCCCTTTATATATCGCAAACTTTTCTGAGTGTATGTAGAAGGAGAAGTTCTAATCCGGTATTATCAGTTTTCAGGTAGAATCAATGAAAATTTCAGTAAAATTCAGTTAATATATATGCTGTCAGGTTTACTGATAACACAAACTGCTTTTATATCATCTTATATCATTCACAAGCTGGTGCCATGAACCAGCTTGTGAATGATAAAACAATTGTTTTTCAAATTACAGAACGATTACTAAAGAACGCGGCGTTCCGCCGTCGTGGTGGTGAATATCACGGCCAACAAATAGCTGATGTCATGGTAGAAGGTAACTTGGCTACTATTATTGAAAAAATAAAGTACCTATCAACAAATTCAGACTTTATTCAACAACAACAAAGTGTCATTGACACATACATCACGAGGACGAAAACTAGTTTTAATATTATAAAAGAGATTACATTTGACAGTTAAAGAGCGTTATATTAAATAAATCATTATCATATAATCCATTGAAAATCCACTGTTGGACATAGGCCTCTTCTAGAGAGGAGGTTTTATGCCTACACTTGCCGCGCTGAGCAAGCGTGTTGGCAATAGCAAATCGCAGCTTTCGTGACTGAGATGCTGCTGCCCTTCCCCGTCTTGTACATTTCAGCTGCACTGCTTCGGGAGGATATACCGCCATCTGTCAGTATTTCAGCTGCCTCTTACGAGACCTGGTGCAGGTGGAGCTCCTTTAAAGATAGCTTGATTAGATTGACAGATGCGTATGTAAGAGCGTCGTATGAGTTATTTAAATTGAAATCATCAATGTTGCGATATTTTGGACATGTAAAAGGGATGGATGAAAGTAGAATGACTGCACAAACACAGAGAACAGATGTGAATGGAAGAGTTGGTATAGTTGGTATACGACCTTTGCGAACATTTCATAACCGGGTAGAAGAGGTACTAAAGAAAGTAGTCAAACGAACCAAGAATAAAAGAGCGTGTATGAAAGGAATTGTGCGAGTAAATGAAGCGAGAGTTTTGCCAAGATCGTAGCAAGTGGAGATCTATAGTCCCTGCCTACCCCGACGGGATACATGCGTGATGTATATTTATTTATGTATTTAGTATAGGCACATTTACAGATAACTGTCATACATACAAATATTGATAATTAAACATAATATTAACTAGACGGTAACCCAGCACACATGCTTTATCTAATTTATGATTATTTCATTTATTGTATTTTTTTCTATCAAACAAGACGTAAATAATAATAATAACTTTATTCAACAACAAAAGGTAACTTAAACTAAAATACATTTTGATACTTAGGTACCTAAACTAGGTCTAGCCTGTTCTTATAGGCACCTATGCTCTAGTGTGCATGTAGGTGTGGATTTGTGTCTATATGGTCTAGTGTAATACAAATCTTGTTAATTCAACACATTATTCACGCACACATTACATAAATACACAGAATATAATGCTAAGCCAGTACATATAGTATACACAAACAATAATGATAAAGAATACTAGCAAAAAAAACTAACTTTTGGAATAAGACCACTCAGGGCAGGACACTTGGTACGCAGAACCGAAGGCCGATGGAGTCGTAAAATAACAATTTATTGTCAAGCAAATCTTTTACATATTAAGTTGCCGGGGCTTCCCAAAAAGTAGTCAAAAGACACCTGTCTAGGGAATGCCTTGTATTTCCGACCTAATTTATTGTTTCGATTTACCTGACTTACACACTAACGCACACGTACAGCGCGCGTGCACACATACACACACACATACAGACACGCACTCACTCATTTTATGAATTTGTAAAGCTACTATCTTTTTAAGGAAGAGCGGTGTCTCCTTGCGCAGGTTTCATTCGGCTTAAAATTAGGTACTGGTCACTTTATTTGTGTTATTAATCATGTGATAAGTCAAATAAGTAATTTATAAAAATTGTTTTATTACATGAAATACAAAAATTGCATCATATCATTATGATGTATTTTCATTATCATTATCATTATGATGTACTCGTGTAGATCCGGATCAATGGCATTTCTCAAAGACAATTAGCATGAGAATTAGATATCGTAACCGTAAAACGAAGGGTTTTTAAACACCTTCAACTGGCTCTAGCCAGGGTGTCTTCAACATCGTCGTAACGAAGGGCAGAGAGCCACTCAGTGTTGTTCTTTGTTATAGACGTAGGGGGCTCGAGCTATGAATTGGCGAGTTGCGAATACGGTACGAGCAAGGCTTCTGTCGTGTTGTCTAGTAGGAGTGTTTAGGAACCTTCGTGTCATCTGAAGAATATATAATAAAGTCGTAAGGTTCTGCATTGGAGAACCGGTACGCAGCGTAGGGCGTCCACCCGCAAGATGGACAGACGATCTGATTAAAACCGCAGGATCGTGCTGGACACAGGCCGCCGCATACAACCGTACCCATTGGAGATTGGTTCACATGAGGAGGCCTACGTCCAGCAATGGACGTCTTATAGCTGGTATGATGATTATGTGGATGAATATAAATAAAACAAAAAGTGAGACACCATTCAGGAGATCGAATACCGTAAAGTAATAGAAACTCGGCCGACACGACGTCGAAAGTTGAATAAACCGTGTGTAAGCCCATTAAATGGTAATTTTATTCCGAGTAGGCAGCGAACGTGTACATACGTTCTTGTGAATGACAGCGACGCGCGTTGAAAATAAGCATTTGTGTCTGTCATGTTAGTATGCGCCATTGTTTCCTAAAACGTTGCAAGGTAGACCTCTAACTCTTAGTTAGTCTGCATCAGTACCTCACTCTCATTCTACTAGCGTCAAACAGCAGTGGTCGCGTTGTTGTGTTCCAAAATATTGGCTCAATGAGACGTAGTATCATCAGTTCATAAGGTTACCGACATGCTGGTGATGTTTTTGTGACGAGTGTCTGCTGCGATCAGGTTTACCGTCAAGCGGACCATATGCTCAATTGCTGACTTCGTTTCTTGCAACATTACATCGCATCTCGCAGGAACTTTCGAAAAATTATTAAGATTCTTTCAATTGTTTATTTGATTAACGGTAACAAATGATCAGACATGTAGATGAATACACGCCCTTTAATTAATTCCAAACTTATACAAATGGGAAAGTGTGTGTCTTTTTGTCTGTCTGTCACAGCAAAACGGAGCGACAAATTGAGGTGTTTTTTAGAGATGGTTGAAGGGATAGATAGTGACATAGGCTACGTTTTGTATCGTTTGCGACACCTCGCTTTCCTAAAATAGGGGGCTTTAAATAATATGCGGGTTGTTTTTAACTAATAAAATAACCGAGCATACATTATTTAAAATCTGGCCCCAACCTCTCAAAAGAAGGGGTGAAATTTTATATGGGACTTTCACAGTTTAAAGGTAGGAAGGTAAAAATCATTTCGGAGACTATCCAACGAAAAACACCTGTCTATTTCTTTTTAAATCTTTTCCCAGCCCCTAAAATAGGGAAAATTTGTGTGCGACTGCGCAAAATTAGTATGGGTTCTGCGACAAAAACGTATATAGCTATGGAAGGGACGGTGGTTTTATTGGCTGGTTATTCCCGTCAAACGTTTTCAGTCATTTAAAACGGGACAACTGCAGACGAAAATAAAAAGCATGTCACAAGTCGTCCACTCGATGGGCCAACGTAAGAAAGTTCAGTTTGACTACGAATATGAGTGTGCATTTATATGATGACACAAACGCTGACAGCTGTGCCCAAAAATTGTTGAATTAGGATTTTTTTTCATTTGTCCAGGTGGTCAAACAAGCATACAGTCCGCGTCACTACAGCCTATATACGCTTGTAATATCAAAAGGATATCACTAACGCGTTGCAAACTTTGTGACTTGAGGATATTATGCCACATTATCCAGTAAATTCACTGGCTCTCTCACCCTTCAGACTGAAAAACAGCAATGCGAACACAGCTATTTGGCAATAGAAATAGGTGAGAGTGAGGTGCAGACGACCTATGAGGTGTACCTCATGTAAGTGACCAGTGATCTCTATTTTCTGCTGGTTATGACAATTGTGTACCTTCTACTTTTGTGATCTATTCTACGCATCGTGCATTTGGTCTGAAACAATAATGACCCAACAGTTTAGTTGATGAAGTTTACTGTCGCTTAAGTCTGTGTTTAGATACGACCCAAGATGAATTCAAACAGTTTTCGGTATTTAAAATATCCACACGAACTGTCACCTCTCCGATAGTACCTTCAGGGTTTACAGATTGCATATTATTGCTATTAGTATTTGGAAGACTTTATTGTGTGTCTACAAGTACGTTTTTTTTTGGGAACTTAAGGCTGGCCTACTTAGACCGGAGAGGGCTTGCGTAATGAACTTACTATAAACTTAGTTATAAGACCCACCTGGTGCCAGCAGACTAGCATTAAAGTAGGACACTCATTGACCTACTTGTTTAAATAAATCTTATAACATCATAAGGTTATTATTTGTGTTGTATTCTAACAAGAAAATTTATACTTATCGACGATTTGAAAGTGTTATGATAGTCTTCTTTATATAAAGATATATCGTCGCAAAAGTTCTAACACCGTGTATGTCAAAGTTGGCAAATTAATAATTAAGCCAAATGATAACACGATATTACATTTCTAACGCTACAGTAAACGTTTTCTACCGTGTATTGTTTAAACAAAATCTATTTTGCACCAACTAAATGCACATGCAATTAGTTTTAAAATGATTTTATGAAACGTGAGCAATGTTTTACCAATTGTACAAAGTGTCAACATTTTGACTTACGCGGTGTTAGAACTTATGCGACAAATGTTTGACTTTGGCAGGATCTTGTTCCCAGTTGTAATGTTCCACCGCGGGTACCAAATCGGGGACTAAATCATTTCGGTTCACATCTGGTCACGTCGCTATGCGATACCTCAGTGGTTGGACAATGGGCCAAAAATAGCGGGAATTCGCGCGACCAATAGACGCGTGATATTTCGTCACTGCACAATAAAGTTGTTATAAACTCTCCGTCAATTAAAGATGTGCAGAATGTGTGGCGCCGCTGTTAGCGATCTATTTTTATGTTCATTCAGTGTTGACACGAGAGATCATAGATAAAATCTTACATGAAATATACCTCTTAGAATTTACTGGGTAATATGGCATAATATCTTGAAGTCACAAAGTTGGTGACTTGTTTTTTGTACGCGTTAGTGATATCCTTGTGATATTACAAGCGTGTATAGGCTGAAGTGGTGCTTACCATCACGTGTACTGTATGCTCGTTATCGGCCTGGTCTATAAAAAAAAACTCAAAAGAAAACCAAAATAGAAGTGAAGTTTTGAGACATTGAAGTGGTCTAATGAAAAAAATATTTCAAATGTTGCAGAAGGTCTTTAAAACGCTACGATAAAACATATATCGAGTCTATGAAAAAAAGACCACAACGGATGAATCAAGACTAGAACAGTAGCATTTCAGTCAGTAGCTGTCTAGTGATAGACTCGTTTTGGTCTAATTTAAGCAAGCCTGGAAAATAAGGCAGCTCTAAAAATTTTATTACCTGAGTCAGCTGGAGTATCGCGTACCTATGATATAGATTCTTTTAAACTCTTCCCGACGATGGCGTTGACAAATCAGCGTCGTTGAATTATTTTAGCCAATAATAAATAATAAACGAAGCCTTACTTACTTGTGGACAGTTATCTGCTAATGATATTCCCGTTAATATTTGATCCAGCCATTTCAGAGTTTACCTCAATTGACAGACTGAGAATTAATAAGCTTATTTCATAAGTATTGGACATGCCTTCAAAAAACTGCTGCCTTTAAAAAATTATTACAAAAATTATTAAAAACTATTACAAACAGACACTTCAACTTTGTTTATATATAGATATAGAAAAAAAAATCGTAACTGACTGCATCTCAAACACAGCACGATGATAAGCAATTTTGAAGATAAAATATGGCGTTTGGAGCGCAAGCGACAATTATATTTTGAACAAATCTTTATTAAATATAGCCTGTGTGTTATAGATGTATGAACTATATGATTATAAAGTTTCATTAAAATAGATTCAGTAGTTCTTGCTTGAAAAGGTAACAAATATACATCCTTATCATTGTTTCAAAGTTGCGGTAGTAATATTAGCACGCTTGTGGTAACTCGCTCCCAGTGGAGCCTGAGCGCCACTTGTTGGCCCAGCGGCCTCGCATTATTGGGAACCGCCTCGCACCGGTTCGCATTCTCTGAGCGCGCGCGTGCACACCTGCGTCTGCGCAATCTGCCACTACGCTATCAGTTTTAATTGATTTTTGTTTGTTCTTTCGGAAAGATTCAGATAAAAATTCAAAGAAATCAAGTAATGGCTGTACACAGTCAATAACTCTATGAAAATATTATTTATATTCAAAAAATTAACTGATATACCTAATATTAATACTAGAAATAAGTATAAGCTTGCAGTAACCATTGCTGGGTTACAAAAATAAATAGTGCGTTCAGGTAATAGTGTAAAATTTTATAATAAAATCCAAACTAGAATTACAAATATGCCTTTAAATAAATTCTTGCTTGAAAGATTATATTAATGATGAAACTGCTTGGGATTTTGATGAATTGCTCTAACATCTACTATTAAGACAACGGCCTGTGAGCGACACCTAATGGTAGGTGTTATTGGAACCCAAATCACCAGCAGTTTTTCGTGCAGGTTCTTTTCTGGTAGTTTGCGTAATGAACCTGATATAAACTTAGTTCTAAACCGTCTGGTGCCCACACACTAGAATTAAAGTAGGACACCATTCGTACACCCTCTTTTTTGAGAACTCAGAAGTGCCTATGATAGGCCTATTTATATAAAGATTTATTGCTAAGAGTCGCTTGCTTGTCTATGTAAAAGTACGTTTCGGAAAAGCGTATTAAGCGTAGCAGTTCTAAAGAAGTCTTATAATCCTATAGGTTCATCAAGGTAATCGGTCATTTCATCTATCTATCCTAGAGTACCGGCAGAGTAGAATAGAACCTCTCTCTGTATTAAGTACCTATCATTAGAGTTGACTAAGATACCAGAACCGAAACATGGCGATATATCCATTCGGAACAGCGCAGTTCAAATGCACAGTAGCACGGATGGGCAGAAGCATCCCCGTTGTGAAAGTTACGCTCTGCGATTTCCAATACGTTTGCCCAGCGCGGCAATTATGGGCAAAATTCCCCTGTCTGTGTTCAACAGTGGACTTCCACTGGCTGGTATACCTCACCAATAAGAGGAAATTTTGTCCGTAATTGCCACGCTGGGAAGCGTGTTGGCAATCAATGTCTATAATTCAGCGTTCTAAGCATGAAACTTCTCAAAGTATTTTATTTTATTGTTACCTGATATCGAGAACAATATCTATACAGATATTTTGAATACGTCTCTTTATGCCCGTCTATTTGTTACTGTTTAAAAGATACCTTTCAGTTTGATCTCGGAAAAGCAATAAATCTGTATAAAGGACGAGCTAGTCACTATTTTACGTTTTACTCCGAACTGTTCAGAACTCTGATACAGTGTATGTATTCAGTTCACTTTATCGTCTTCTTTATTTGTGTTCTAAGTGAACATATACCGATACTATGAAGGTTTCACAGTTTAACTGGTGATAGTGTTTTAATGGATTCAAAATATACCATAAAATCTAGGGAAAACTTTAAGTTGTGTCTGATCCCGAAGATTTCCCGTGTGACGCGGTTTGTAGTCGATGTGTGCGAGTGTGGTCCATGCGGATGAAATCGCGGGCTGGTAGCGGCATTTTGTTTGTCTGCTCGTCCGTTGACATTCTACATGTGTTTCATATAGAAACTATCTACAACTACAAGGGTTAGAAAATAAAAACTTTGCACTTGTTATGAAGTCTTATAAGATCTTAAATCTACACTATTAATAAAAATAAATAAATGCACACAAAATCTCATACATTGATCTCTTAAAGCTACTATCGCTTAAATAACTTATGGTACGGATATCAGACAACAGAAGAAACACAGAGTTAATACTTAATAATATATACTCAACACCCAGACACAAAACAAACACAATTATCATCATCATCATCATATAGTATATACTGACCTACTAACTGATAGACTGACATATCAGCAGGGCCTAAATTAAAAGGGTTAGAAACTTGAAATTTTGCACAGGAGTTTATTTTATAACGTAGAGGAGCACTCGTAAAGGGTTAAAAAATCCCTAAAAAGGGAAATGGGGGGTACAAAAGTTAGCATGAAACTTTGCTATATTTGAAGTTATTCGAATGAAATTCAGTATAAAAGTTTTAAATCAAAACACGTGTAAAATATTTTTCCAAGATCATCCCCTGAGGGGGTGAAACGGAGATGCAAAATTAGTATGCAAATGCTACTATTTAACGCGACTAAAACCACAGGGCTCTGTTAGTTTACAATAAAAACAAATGTGACTAGAAAAAATAAATCTAGAACAGCCCGCACTTGAGTTGAGTACAACGAATAGATGATAGTTGGCAGCGATAACTCACGCACTCGACGACCACGCGTTTAGACAAACAATGTCATTACAAGACTGGACGTGAGAAAATTATAGTAATCATGCAACAGACGCTCAATGGGCAAGTAATTTCAACAATTGCTCGTTTAATTATTGCTTGCTAACAGCAAAATCATGATATTTCTTAAGTCTCTTGAACAACACTATCATCACAGTTGAAGCCAGTTGTGCACGCCTGCGTCCAGCGCGATCCTGCGGTTATAGTCAAATCGTCTGACCTTGCGGGTGGACGACCTACGCACTTCCGGTGCCTGGTCTCCACTCTAGAACCTTACAGCCCCATTGAAAAACAGATCAAATCAAATTAAAATAAACTTTATTCAAGTAGGCCAGTAATTTTATTATTATCATACAAACTATTCCACCAAAGTCCACTACTTGACATATGCCTTTCCAAGAAAGGATTTTTTCTCCCATAATTGCCACGCTGGCCAAGCGTGTTGGCAATCGTAGAGTGCAGCTATCGTGACAAGAATGCTGATGCCCATCCCCGCCCTGTGCATTTGAGTTGCACTGTTTCGGACGGATACACCGCCATCTGTCGGTTCTGGATCTTTAGTCGCGTCTTACTCGTTGTAAACATTACTTTTTAATATTAATTTCACCCTGATTATCTAAACTATGAACTCATGACTAAAGGGTCCACCTTCAGCTAGCTAGTCTCTCTGATTTAAGCATTAAATTATCTCAACAAAATTTAAAAATTTAGATGACACTGAAAATTTATATATAAATGCACTACTATATACTAGAGAAGTAACCTCACCAATTTTGAGTGAAATGTCGTACAAGTCGGATAAGTAACAATAATATTTAAATAAAAATCTATGTAGAAAGATATTCGAATGATATAAAAGTTTATATAGATACATAGTCGATAAATCTATATAGGTAGAACTATTGTGGTAGCACTTGGCCGACCTATGCGTAATATTATATAGTCACTTTGTAATATTATGACGTAAAAAAACGGAACTAACTTTTATTAGGCTCGATAAGGCAAATTTGTTCTGTATCTGGGTGTTATTTATATTTATATGTTATGTATATTTAAGTAGTATATTTGTGATTCCTCTGTGGTCTGATATCCATAACACAAGTGTCCTAAGTGACTTATCTCGGAGTCAGGTCAATTAATGAAATATTGTGTGAGTTTATTTATTATTAATTAATCTGGACACACGATCAGATTCATTGTCACATCCGGCGAATTTAAGATATACAACAAATTTAATCTATAGACACGCCGTTGCCGTGGTATTGAAAAAGAAATCATATTTCACACTGGTTTCAAGGTATTTTTAATTGTTGTTCAAATAGGTATGGCCTCTTTGAGGAAAATGAACAGGTGCATGAGATATTGGTAAGTATATTTTTCCTGTAGAACGAACGCCATTGAAAGCATAGGAAGAATTAGTGACGTCCAATAACTTTTTCTGACACCTAATCATGCAGAAATAATGATTTTATAAAAATATAAGGAACTAGTCTAGAATATAGAAAATCTATTGTCATTTTTTTATTTCAAATATACTTTATTTGAGTACATTACATTCACTTTTAAAACTTCAATAAAATCATAAAAATAACAATAAAATTCCAATAAGCATGAGATTATATGCATTATAACAGATAATACAATCGACCCTGATGACCCAAGAGATCATACAAGTCATCTAACACGGATAATTTCATTAGGCCCACCTTAATCTAGTCTGCCGGCACCAGACAAGTCTTAAAACTAAGTTTTCTGCAAGTTAGTTACGCGACACACCATGAAGGAATCTGTTAGAAAAACTGGTGGTGATAAAGGTTCTGCCAACACCACATTTACAGTACTTGGCGCTAATATAACCCCCACCGGCGTCGGCGCTAACAAGCCATTGTCTTAAAGCTAGTGGGTAAAGCAGTTCGAGCAGTTTTGTCGTTGACTCTAACGCTATAGTAAGCTTTGTAGATAAACTTATTTTAAACATATATCTAGATTTTATTTAAAGGTCAGTCTGTTGTCCTACTTGGGATTTACTTCTATCATCTTACCAGCAACTAAAAGTCCACTGTTGGACATAGGCCTCCCCAATAAAGAGGGTATGTTGCCGATAATTGCCGCGCTGGGCAAGCATGTTTTAAATCGTTGAGCGCAGCTTTGGCGACGGGAAAGCTGCTGCCCATCCCCGTCCTGTACATTTGACAGCTGACTTTTTTGCATACCGCCATCTGTCGGCTCTGGTACCATAGTCACCTGTTACGACACCCGGTACAGGGGAAGGTATATCCATCCGAGACAGTGTAGCTCAAATGCATAGGGTGGGGATGGGCAGCAGTATCCCCGTCCCGAAAGCTTCACTCTGCGATTGCCAACACGCTTGCCCACTAAGGAATCACAAATATACTACTCTAATACATATATTTAACACCCAGACACATAATAAACACAAATATCATAATATAAATAGTTGCCCTGGATGGAACTCGAACCCACGACCCATGACGCACATCTGAACCATATATAAAATATATCTTAGAATATAACGTAAATATTATGATGTAAACAATAATAATTTAAATTACTTCTCATTAAATGTATGTATATACTATAGTACTATACTATAGTACTATAGGTATTTATAATGACGTAAGGCAACTTATGTAATGGCCGTGAGGTACCGGCAGAATAAAATAATACCTACACACTACTCTATTTCGGGTGGATATACCGCCACCTGTTGGTTCCGATACCTCAGTACCTTGCGATACCTAGTACATGGGGTACGTTACGGCAAAGTATCATGCATATTATACCTTTATATATATTAAGCTATAAGGGTTAGAAACTTGAAATTTTACACAATGGTTCCTTTTATAACGTAGGGAGCACTAAGAAGGAAATGCTGAAATCCTTAATGAAATACTGAATTTTATTCAAATAGGTACTTCTTTTTCTTCTAAAATGTTCTTCGAAAGCGAAAGTCATAAAAAACGAGTAAAATGTATTTTTTCAAAAGAGTTTGTATGAAATTTCTGTAATTTTTAAAGTTATTTTAATCAAATAGTATATTTGGGTTATAAATACCCAATTATAATTATTGCTGATATGCCTTTTTGTGAAATTTATTGTATTTATTATTCCCAAGGGAACTGGAACTACGCGGCTGAAACCTAATACAAAAATGTTTCTCTCCACTCGCACGTATATATTCAGTAATTCCGGGACATCAACATCGGAAGTAATTACGGAATTACTCTCCGATGTTGACAAAAAAGCAAGTTGAAGCCTCACCCTTGCACGTGACTGTCTAATGCTGCATTTACGCTATAGCGGGTACTACGGGACGAAGGTTCGGTAAAACATTTATGAGTCAAACTTGGAGGACGTGAAAATAATCGCGGCATGCGACATCTATTGAGTTTGTACTATTATTTTATATGCATATATCCAAATTATTTATATGAACAAATAATTGTATTTTCAATTCATTTGAATAGAGACGTTCTCTATCGAAACTAATTGGAACGAAGTTTTTTATTGCGCGTTGCGAAATTGTACTAGACGGAAAAAATACAAAAAGTTATAACTACAATTTTTGCTATAATAATAAATACTCTAAACACACCGAATTAAAAGATGAAATTACTCGTATTTGGCATCTCCAGAAAGTAACAATAGTCCCTATGGTAGTCTCTACGAGAGGCGTGATGCCAAAGCAATTCACGACTCTACCAAAACTGAACCTATCCCCTTACACCTACAAACTGCTACAAAGAGCTGCAACCCTAATCACGTGTAGGCTAGTTAGGAAATTCTTGCAGACAACATGAAGGCCCTATATTAACCATAACACAATCATATGCGCAGATCACGTAACCTGTAATATGAAAACTGACCATCCTGACCCTGATGTGTACATGACCTAAATTCCCACATCATCTCATACATTGACCTAAGTCGCTTAATGCTCTTGTGTTACGGACGCCAGACAACAGGTAAATCACAAATATACTACATGCATACATTTAACACCCAGACACAGAACAAACTCAATGTCATCTTATAAATATTTGCTCTGAATGGAAATCGAACCCACGAGCCCTGGCGCACAAGATAGGATCAAAGAAATCTGCGCCATCGGCCCTTTCAATATTGTTAAACTCCGTGCAGGGTGCGCGTGTTTCTCCGTAGGTATGTCTCTCTCTCTCACTCATGGAAAACAAGCCAGTTATTTTCGTTTCGTCTTTCTATTTCGCATTGAACAGTGTGTGGTTGATTATTTTTGTATTAGTTATATTAGTTTACAAAAAAAACATATCAATGATAATAATAATTAATTGAAAGGGTCTTCGTTCTATCCGGGTGTCCCTTGACACCTCCACTTATCCAAAATAATTGAATAAACTCAATATGATAGAGAGGTCCTGCACAAAAAAGTAAAAACCGTTGACGCAGACGATGGTTTATGTTAGCGTACAATCGCAATACAACAATGTCACTTTAGTTTTCTTTTATCACAGCAATGTGTACGAATGAAGTTTCAGATATTCTAAAATTCGTACTTCACTCCACTTCATATTTTAAATAATTCTGTCTACACAATATTGGCTTTGCGTTTAATTTAATAGTACCTACACTTGTACCAGGTGTCGTAAGAGGCGACTAAGGTACCAGAACTAACAGATAGCGGTGTATCCATCCGAAGTGGTGCAGCTCAAATGCACAGGGTGGGATATGGCAGCTTCCCCCCCGGAAGTTGCGCTCGGCAGTCGCCAATACGCTTGACAAGCGCGGCAATTTTTGCAAGAAACCTCCTTTATCAGAGAGAACTATGTCCAGCAGTGGACTTCCAACAGCTGGTATGATGATAATAATAATAATAAATTCCCACAACATCTCATACATTGACCTGACTCCGTGGTAAGTCGCTTAATGCACTTGTGTTACGGACGCCAGACAACAGAGGAATCACAAATATACTACTTAAATACATATATTTTACACTCATACACAGAGCAAACACAAATATCATCATATAAATATTTGCTCTGGGTGGGAATCGAACCCACGACCCCTGGTGCACAAGGCAGGATCACTACCATCTGCGCCATCGGGCCCGTCGAATGAATGATGAATGTTGGCTCGGGTGCTAGCTGTCACCTGGATACAGGCGACTTAATGCGTATTCGACAATCGTGCCCTTCGCACCAAAAAAACCGCTCATAACGAATCCTGAGGCGTACAGCGATCGCACTGTTCCTTATCCGAGTCGCTGTCGAATGTGTAAATGCGAAGGGTGGTTTAATGTGAAGGGTGAACAGCCAGTTGGGCCGAAAGGCGCATGGCGCAGGCGTGACTGATTTCCAGCTGCCTTGACTCTCTGGGCGGACCTGGGTTATTGCTTTTTAATGTGGAGGCGGGACGGCCGCGGGCCTATTGCTGGCTGCACAAGCCATTCTCGGGATGCTTATGCTAATTCTGGTGAGAGGTGTTCCTCCCCGGAATGATTTACGGATATGTTGTACGGCTCGGTGGATCCGGGATTGGTCGGCGGGAGTGCGGCGGTGTGCGTGCGACTGTTCACCGAAGAACCCTATACCATTGTCCAATCATGCCTGCGACGAGCAAGTGTGTGGGCAATGTAAATTTTAATGGAAAACTTATTTAGAAAATGTAATAGCAGAACTAAACAGTTTGACGGGCTTGATGGTGCTGACGGTAAAGATCGTATCTTGTGCGCCAAATAATATGACGATATTTGTGTTTGTTCTGTGTCTGGGTATTGAATATTTGTATTTAAGTTATAAAC
>JACJUM010003259.1:23742747-23786496 GCA_020976665.1 Heortia vitessoides | reverse complement strand
ATTATATGTATATATATGTATAATCTATATATATATATTCGTTTATATATATATGATAAGCTGACTGACTGGCTGACATATCAACGTAAGACCTAAACTACAAGGTTTAAAAACTTGAAATTTTGCTGGAACTTTAAAGGTTCCTTCTATGACGTAGGTAGCTTTAAGGAAGGATTTTTTATTATCCCTTAAAATGGTAAAGGTGGGGGTGGAGAGTTAGAATGAAAGTTCTACAATTTAGGGCGGGCGAATCCGCAGGGCGTTGAAAGTTCATAGTTCAAAAGATCTCAAACTCGCAAACCCTTAATATTCTTACTGCAATGGGCTCGTCTATGTCCTTGATATGTACAATATTTCTTCTTCATATTACAACTTATTGTGTTACTGGAATGACCCGATGACTTTTAAATTTACGAGTAAAAGCATTAATAAAATAAAAAGGGAACTAGGTGACCTAATTTAAATCTAGGCTGCCGGTGCCAGATGGGTCTCAAATAAAAGTTAGTAGCGGACACATTTCGCAGGTCACCAGTATATCAATATTCCAAAGTGTGAAGAGTGGCGATTGTTTGGTTTCATTGAGAACGCAGGGCGCACGCGTGGTGTGATGCCAGCTGGACCTTAGGCGGGCCTGGGCTATTAATGGGGGGGCGGGTCGGGTGCCGGTAGACACAACCATTCCGGGGAGGAGTTTTTCAACAAGTTGCGTTAAGTTTTAGCCTGAAATGCCGTTATTGGCGCGCGTGTGTAATTTTTGGGTCCACATGAAGCGAGTTCAAGCCTTCGTTATAGCACTGAGTTATTGTTGTTTTTAGGAACTGAATGCTCTTTATTCTACTCGGCGCAATGGTTGTTAATTGTGCTGATCCTATTGGCAAGATACAAAAGAAGTTTTAGCTGAACTAAATTATCTTATTTTTGCAACACAAGCAGGGCACCGCGGGTTTTCAAGAGAGGTTTCTATTGAAATCAAAAATCAAGGATAAAATTAATGCTATATAATTTGATGAAAATGTCACTTTCTACTAGTGCTATAATGTTTGATATCAGCCGAGTTCTTTTATTATTATATTTCGTTCAACATACTAACAACCTTGGACTTCCAATTCCACTGCCGGACATAAGCCACTCTAAGAGAGGGGATTTTTGCCAATAATTGCCGCGCTGAGCAAGCGTGTTGGCAATCGCAGAGAGCAACTATCGCGACGGGGTTGCTGCTGCCCATCCCCGCCCTGTGATAGATAGATAGATAGATATACCGCTATTTGTCGGTTCTGGTACCTTAGCCGCCTCTTACGACACCTGGTGCAGTCGGAGGTACTATTCTATTCTGCCGGTACCTTACGTTCAATTTCGTTACATAGACAAAATAATATTAATCTTGCCCCGTTACATTCCATGACGTAGATCTTTACAAAGGTCGCCAGCATTGGTACTTCAGTCTCGCCTATTTCTACCGCCAAATAGCAGTGTTTGCATTGCTGCGTTCCGGTTTGAAGGGTGAGAGAGGCAGTGAAAATACTGGGTAAATATGACATTGTATTGTTAGTTCACAGGGTCGGCGACACGCTAGTGATATCCTTGTGATAACACGAGCGTGATATCTATTGACTGCGGTTACGTTTACTAACTTCATAACAAAAAAAAATGCTTTCAGGTGTTCATAGAACGAGTTAATGAAATACAATACAGACGGTGTAAGTCTCGGTGAAGGTATTGGAGCTCTTTTTTTGCCGGATATATTGCTAAGAACATCAAATACTCGCCAATCCTTGAACGGTTCTAGTTTCTATAGATGTAAATTTAATAATAATCCGCTTTATCTTATGTGACTCACTTAAATATTTTTAATTAAAGGTCAATCACTTTCGAGATTTTCTGCATTAAGAGAAATGCTTTTGTTTCTCTTGTAAGTATTATTTTAAATGTCGTCATTATTATTGTCAGTCAGAATAACATTTTTCTATGACATAAACCTTTAACGTCAATAATTGACCAAATTTTCCGATGAGTTTATAGTATAATGTGTTTGTAATGAGGCCGAATGACGTAGTTGACGAGTAGACGTGTTGAAGGTAAATCGGCGCCTACATACGCCTCTACAATTAACGAGAACCCTCTTGCCGAAACGTTTAAAATTGTGTTCGTTTGTTACGAGTATTAATCACATCTCTATTATATAATTACCTATACTCGACTTGCTTACTTACTTTAACTGGTTTTAAATTAATAATAGCTAATCCGACAGCCTCGGTAATCCGACAGATTCATCATTAAAAAGCAACATTTTATTTGAGTGATATATATATATATATATATATATAATTATTTTCAAACTATTTAGCCTGGGTATTCTGACAGATTTCGAACAAAACTCTTGATAAGCCAAATTTATTAAAAAAAATCAAATATATATATGTATATTTTGCTATTTCTTCAAAACCAGTACATTAAACTTCTCAAGGCTATATTCTAGGGTTTATTTTCAGACGTCGACATTTTATATCCCGGTAAATGCGTGAGGTTCTGTATCTCAAGTTTTTATTATTGACACTCCCGTTGGCGCAGATGGTAGTGAACCTTGTGTGTCGAAGATCGTGGGTTCGATTTCCACCCAGGACAAGCATATGATTATATTTCTATTTGTTTAGGATGTTTAGTTAAATATGTATTTTAGTACTATATTTGTCATTCCTCTGTTGTTTGATGTCCGTAACACAAATGCTTTACGCGACTTACCACAGAATTATGTCAATGTATGATGGGTGAATTTGTTATTATTATTAAATATTAGCTGTGCCCGCGACTTCGTCCGCGAGGTTCGTTTTTGGGAACCATACCCCTTTACCTTAACTTATTTAAACATTACATGGCATATTTATTTATATTGAATCAATGACCTGAAAAATAAGTTTCAAGTTTCTTGCTCTAAAAATAGCGATACTATTTATATATTCTATACACCTTTTCATCCCCCTTTTCAACTCGTTACAACCCTTATTTTCAATTAAGACTGTGCCAAATTTCATCAAAATCGTTTGAGTCGTTTAAACGGGTAAGCGTAACAGACAGACAGAGTTACTTTCGCATCTATAATATTAGTAGGGATTGCTAGAATTAATTAGTTCAGTGCCCCATTGACGTACGCGTGCCCTTATCGAGTATAAATAAATAGATTTTTCTTTTCCTTATTAAAGGTGTTAGCAAATTATTGAATGAACCTCACCTATGTAATAGTTTCAAACCAAAACACGTCAATTAACATTGTCACAACTTTATTAATCACGATTTGGGGTTTATTATTTACGCACTTAGCACTTTCCTAGTATTAAATTTATTCAACGAGGTAATACGCTGCGTAATGCCTCATTAGGCATTACGCAGCGTATTACCGTTGTAAATGTATTTATCAAAAATATGTGTAGGGATGGGCAGCAGCCTCTACGTCGCGATAGCTGCGCCTTGCGATTGTCAACACGCTTGCCCAGTGCGGCAATATTGGCAAAAAACCTCATTTTTTGAAGAGGCTTATGCCCAGCAGTGGACATCCAATGGCTGGTATGATCATGTGCGGCTAACAGAAATTCCAAGTCGCTTACTTAGTGATGACAATTTCTGACGTAGGTTTTAATGTGCCGTGAGGTACCGGCAGAGTAGAATATTACCTCCCTCAGCACCAGATGTCGTAAGAATCGACAGATTGCGGTATATTCATCTGAGACAGAGTGGCTTAAATGCATAAGGTGGGCATGAACATCCCTGTCACGAAAGCTGCGCTCTGCGATAACCAACACCCTTGCCCAGCGCGGCAATTATGGGCAAAACTCTCTCTTTCTTGGACACCCACTTTCAGCCCACTACCTTCCGCAATGTTCATAAAAATAAATAAACAAATTCCCACAATATCTCATACATTGACCTGATTCCGTGACAACTCGATTAATGGACTTGTATTGCGATCATGAATATACCACTTAAATACTTTAATACATATATTTAACACCCAGACACAGATCAAACATAAATATCATCATATAAATATTTGTCCTGGTTGTAGATCGAACATACGACCTTTGGCACACAAGATAGGAGCAATACCATCTGCGCCAGCGGGCTTGCCAAATCTATCGGTTTTGGTACCTCAGCCGCCTGTACCTCCGGACCCTTCCCTTGGCTTATTTGTGTAAATAAGGACTACCGATAGGGGAATTGAGAAGCTTGATATAACTTTGGTCACCCATCCCAAAACCGTCCTTTGCGAAGGTACCTTAACGTCAACGATCACGCAGTGGGTGTCTTTCCCGCCACGACACGAGCGCCTTCCTCGGTATGCAAGTAGTAATACTAGCAGTTGTATTAAATAAAAGTTTACGAGGAACTACTTTTGTTTAGTTTTTCAACGCATTACCACGTCTTTTATTTAATTGTTAAAAAACAACGATGGTATGTAAACAAAATACACTTTCAAAGGTTTAAATACTGAAATCGTGTGATTTTCTTACCAGGACGCAAAGGTGTTCTACATTACTGCCTTTGATACTGGACGCATTCATGAGGCCATTGGTGACACCTTCACATTTTTATAAATAAGTTTTCACAAATGAAACTTGAAAGTTGATTCCATTTAATACAATGTATTTAAAGTTATTGTAAATTAATTCTTAAGTATGAAGGAAAAATATATATATTATAATTATAATTATTAAAGCTTGTGTTGTTTCTTTGATGATTTGGTGAGGTCAAATCTTCTTTATTTGATTAAGGTCGTCTGGGATCGGCTCCTTAATCATTAAACACTACTTTTGAAGATATGATATGATAGTCATCCTCAATACCAAACACTGAAAGATTTTTTTTTAATTGGACCAGCGGTTCCTATGATTAGGGCGTTTAAACAAACCAACAATCTCTTCAGCTTTATAATATTAGCATAGATTTGCAAATCATCTATCAAAATAAGATAGTTAAGGCATTATTTTATAACCATTTACGAGGGAACTACATTTTTTAGTTTCTGATAACTGTGTAAATATAACACATACATATTTATAAAGAATATAATATCGAAAATATACTACTATTTCACAAAAACATACAAATATGAGTTAAGGAATATTCAACTACAACTTCAACACTGTAAACTTCGGTAAAAAAAATATAACATACGAAGGATTGAAATTAACAACGTTTTGCCACAAGACAGAATCTCCAATAATCTAAAAAGCTATAAACAAAAGCTTAAACACTTATACGAAACGAACAATGAACTCCTCAAACTGAATGAAATAATAACAACAATTATACAAAAAAAGAATTTAAAAATTAATATCACATAATTTCCATACAAAAATATAAAATTGACAAAATAAACAAACACAAATAAAAGCAATTGATTTATTGGAACAATATTAATTAAAGTTTTTTTTTGGAAGCCCACACAGGCCTCCCCTAGAAAAAGGGAATTCGGCTGCGCTGGGCAGGCGTGGAGGTAATCGCAGAACGCAGCTTTCGCTAATTTTTAGGATGTTGCTGCCCATCACGGCGTATGCATTTAAGATACATTGTTTCGGATGGATATACCGCCATCTGTTGGTTCCGGTACCTAAATTACCTCCTACAACACCTGTTACAGTGGAAGGTACTATTTTACTCTGCCGGTACCTCGCAGCTTCTGCTGGTTAAGCTTAGTTGGGTTAAATGTATTTTTATTGATGTACTCCACAAAAAATAAATAGAACAAAAACAAATATTTTTGAGAAATGTAAATTGGTGCATAGATACAACGACAAACATATTGCAAGAATAACTATACTTTTACTAATACATTTTGTAATACACAATTAAAGAAAACTCAAAATAACCAAAACACTAAAAGGAACTAAATGTATGTATGTGTGTGTGTGCATATTTATGCACATTACAAAAGTCCTAACAATTCCCACAACATCTCTTACATTGACCTAATTCAGTGATAAGCACTTAAACACTTGTGTTACGGACATCAGACAAAAGAGGAATTACAAATATACGACTTAAATACATATTTTTAACATCCAGACACAGAACAAACGTAAATATCATCGTATAAATATTTGTCCCAGGTGAGGATCGAAATCACGACCTTTGGCGCACAAGACAGGATTACTACCATCTGCGCCATTGGGGTCGTCAATAAAATATAATTGAACTTTAAATATACACATACATAAGAACCTAATTTATTTATTTATCATTATTATCTTGCAGATTACTAATATATATAATTAAACATAATATTAACTCTTATTTTATTTATTTTGTTTTTATCAAATGAGACGCCCGACAACAAAAAAATGATATGATGATTTTTACCTGCTCTTTAGCTGATTATGATATTTTATGTGAGGTACCGGCAGAGTAGAATAGTACCTCCCACTGCACCAGGTGTCGTAAGAGGCGACTAAGGTACCAGAACCGACAGATGGCGGTATATCCCGAAAGCTCCAATGCAGCTCAAATACACAGGCAGCATCCCCGTCGCGAAAGCTGCGCTCTGCGATTAACAACTCGCATGGCCGGCGCGGCAATCATGGGCAATGAAGCCAGCCTTGGCCCATGTCCAGCAGTGGACTTTCAATGGCTGGTATGATGCTGATGATGATGATGATGTTTTATGTATGTTTATATATTTTACATTGTATTATATATAAATTAGAGCAGGATCACAGAAAATAAAACACTCTTAAGAGTTTATGGGTTCTTGGCAAACTGTGACTCCACAAGGATGCATGCAGGGCATGGTAAGTTTAACTAGCAAACGCCTAATTTTAAAAACTCTATACATCAATAATAAAGATAA
The DNA here is from genome assembly GCA_020976665.1 of Heortia vitessoides. Taxonomy (NCBI): domain Eukaryota; kingdom Metazoa; phylum Arthropoda; class Insecta; order Lepidoptera; family Crambidae; genus Heortia; species Heortia vitessoides. The sequence continues at coordinate 23,779,658 of JACJUM010003259.1, read as the reverse complement.
GGGCCCCGAATAAAAATAACTTAATGCAAACTAAAGAATTAACAATGAAAATAAAGTGAAAGAAAAAAATCATAATAATAACATAAAAGGTACAAAACAAAGTACTAACTTAATCATTGAGATTTGAAGGAGGATATGGATGGTCACTTTCCACTTATTTAGTGTTGACCCATGAATGTCAGACACATCTCTCACTACCATATACTGAGTCACACTCTCGGCACATTATGAAGATGAGGCTATAAGAAGACACGTTAGTTGTTTTTGCAAAACGGGAATATAAACAGCCAATAACGTTTCGAAGACTTGTTGGGAACTCTAATGCTGATATCACGCAGTAGTAGCACGTTGAATAGCTTATTTAAAAATGTAATTCCACTGCTTTCCTCGTGCGTGCTCGAATCGTCAATGTCACGGACGTTGGTTGCGGAAATATTCGTTGTGAGATGTTTTTAATCAATTGTGTTGCCGACAAACTAACTCATGTATTACAAATTTGTTATATTACCTCATTTTAAGTGAACACAATATGTGTTTCTCTAAATATATAAGTTAGTAAAATAAATGTCTTTAAACTTATATAGATTTGGTGATCATTAGGGATGGAAAGTAAGTTGCGAGTAGGGGTGAAGTTGGTCCGGTGGCGTACGATGGGCGGGCGCGCGCGGCGCCGGCGCAGGTCGCGGACGGTGCGCTCGCAGCGCTGCGCGCATGCCTTCATATAACGTCGGCACCGCACCGCGCGCGCTCATTCTCTCCGCCGCGCGCCACCCGCGCACCTCGCGATAGTGTCTGTCCGACCAGTGCAGTCTGTTCATTTCTCACCCTCTGGACTGTGCGCTCTATCAGTGCAAAATGCCGAAGAATATACTAGCGGAGATGGGCTCCCAAGTGGGTCTGACGAGCGCGCGACAAAATAAAAAGGTAAGTTATTACATTAGAGTGAACACGCTGGCGAAATTTATTGTTAAAAAATAAGTTTCTAATTTCCAAAAATGCAACCAATATTGATCTGCCGATCCCGCGTATTTCCAGACATTCGTCAAAATAAACTGTGAGCGGCACGGTTAGACGGCCAACCCGAAATAGAACTACCCACACGTCAGAGTGCGATGTCAATAGCTCTCACCCTCCGATACAAGAAAATTGCGTTTCTCATATTCGCGTTAGCGCAATTGGTATTATAAAAAAGTGTGTTTTGGCAAGCTTGGGCGGCGGAAATATGTTCATGGTCAGAAAACGCCATGGCGCTGTGTCGCGCCGCGGGCCCGCCCTGGCGCGCCGCCAGCCGCCTCGTATTTGACTGTAATTTTTTCCCGGTGTTATTCAACACCAGAAATCAGTGTTGACGACTTAACTGGCACAAAATAGAATTGATAACAAACGTCAGAGGCTGCGCGCGCGCACCTAGAGTACACTGCATATGTAAAATCGAGCGACGAGAGATTTCTTGTTTATTATAATTGTCGGGAGAATACGCGGTCTGTTAATGATGGAATGACGTGTGCTGCAATTGATTTATAGAAAATAGGTTATTGTTTCCCGGGCGTGACGCCGGCGCCGGCGCCGCGACGCTCGCTTCCGAGCTGCGATCCGACCTATGATCGGTCGCAAACAACATTATTTACTACACATAAAAATATGTTGTCCACAGTTAAGTTAACTCCTGAGACTGTACATAAGATCTCACACAATTCGGCATATTAACAATAGTGAGTTATGCGTTATTACAATGCAGATAGCGCGTTGTTGTTCTGCTGCCTCCAACCATGACACGCCGCATTTGCTCTGCGACATATCGCGCATGTTCGTCACTCAGTGTCGAAGGTGGTAATTCCTCCAGTGGCGCTGGTATCACAATCTGTGTAGACCAACATCAAGTGCCTGCACGTTAAAACCAAGTACTATTCAGGCAAAATAGTTATAGCTTTGTGAGACTATAGTGAGCGCGCTGTTTGCTATATCAATGAAATAATATATATCTCAGACTATAGCTAACCTAGTTTCTTGCAATTATTCCATATAAAGTAAAGAAACGTCTCCTGTCACTTGTATCTCTATGCATATTTGCAGTATCCTCTAAATCTCATGAACGGTTTTCGTGAGCGAATTCTGAATGACGATGTACCAGGAAACACAAACGGTTTGGATACATTGGATCTTGGATTTTCCAGCAGTACATCTTGATATTGGGTAAATTATATATTTATTTTATTTTCCGTAAAAGCCTACAGCATACTGTAACAGTCACAAGTTTAAATGGCGAGTCCTAGGACTTGAAGCGCGAACTTTTTTTAATGCGATTGCCTTAATAAATAGTGATTAAAGAGGAAGGTTTAATGCATGCATAATATAGTAGAGAAACACTCACGATTCTAGAGGTGTCGATTGTGATTACGTTAATAAACACATTTTTTGCGATTACATTGCAAACGCTGACTGAACCCAGATAGTTAAAAAAAATTACTATAGTATTGTTTACGTTTAGTTGTAAGTACTTCTTAAAAATACAACTTATTTGGTAAAGTGATAATTTTTATATATTCTAAGGAATAATGTTTACTAATGTTGTCTATTTACGTTTATTAAAAATAATTAATATTGAGTATTAATAAATATATTAAATCGAATATATTTCTTACAGATTATTTGGGTCTTAATTTATACAAATTTAAGGTACACTGTGGTTGCGTGGATTCCTCACGATTCAGACTTAGATTTTTTATTTTGAAGAGCTAAAAAAGATCTTGCTTTGATCTCTGTATAATTATTGTTGCAACGATTATCTAGACTTTTGTTTTTAGTTTGTTTGGTTTTCGATGTTCTAATGAGATGCAAATAAACATGTTTTTACGATCACATCCAAACGCTGGCTAAACCCGACGAGATAGATCAAAATAATGTACTTTAGTAATTGCATTCTTTCGAAAACAATCTACAAAAAACGTTTGTTTTATGTCTATCACAGAGATAACCCACAATAATCGTACATCCTCTTTGCACCCGAAGGCAGGGCTGGTCACTAGCATACGTAATAAAATAAGTATATGTGTCCAGTGTAAGCGCTTTGAACAATTCAGGATTGACATGTTAAAACAAGTTTACCTGTGTAAAGCGTAGATAACAATCAACTTTTACAATACTCCGTACATCCGTAATCATAGCTGGATTTATTTTGAACACGTCTCACCCATATGAGTATACTTTAAACCGTGTTTAATTAAGTGTAGTGATTGATTGTTCGTAGTGGAGTAAATATTGGTTAGGTAAGAGATGCCTCGAGTGGCGGCGAACGTGTCATGGCCGACTGGTGTCGCCGATTAAGGCTTATATATCTTTTCTTGCAACTGGTATCACATTTTTAATAGTCATTTCTCATATTTTTGTTTATCTATGTAACTATTTCATAATGATGAAACTATAAAAAAAACCTCGTGTTAGGCGGGATAAGAACCTGTATCTTCCCCGATGGACTACGCTACCATTGTGCTGGCAGCTTCCCTATTTGTGCTAAAATCAGCTTGCAACAAGTTGTCTTTTATTTAATAAACTTTATTTTAAATATAATTCAGCATTTAAAGCAATTCTTATGACGGTTTGAAAATGCGGTTCATATTTTGATCAAGATATCGGTTACTGGTATTTTTGTATAACCACTGAATACTGAATTAAGTACCGATACGAAAGACATAAACTGTTCAAGTTAAACGACTGGAATGCGTAAATGTTGCAACTTAATTAATTAGACCTTAAATTAAAATTATAAATAACTTTTTATCGATGCATTATTAATAATTATTTCTTACCGAAACCTATTGGTTGGGCCACCAGTTGCATAAAAGATTTCGAAACTTTAACACAAGATATACAAAGAAAATAGTAAAATCTTTTAGATAATAATAATTAAGATTTTTTTCCTAAATAAAATTCAGCATTTTTCTATGCATAGAACGGCTAGCGTAAAAAGGCATTGTTATAAGAATAATTTTTATATCATCTATACATACAAATACAATTGTAGTGTCTGTTTGTAATATTATAATTATCGCTTTCTACTACATGCATGTGAATGTGTATACGGTACACATACCAAATATATATTTGTACATTTTTGTCTATCTTTCTAATCCTGCTAATCTCTGGAACAGCTGATACGATTTGGACAGCTCTTTCAATGGCAGATAGCTTTTTTTAAACTTAAGCTATTTTACATCATGCTATTACTGAAAGGAGCATTAATCAAATATGCGTGCGCTGCGTGTAAGTTTGTAGTACGAAAAAACACGTCACAATTCCACGCGGACGAAGTCGCTAGAACAGCTAGTTATATTTAACTTCGAAAAAACTCCATAAGACATATTAATGAATAAATTTAATTGAGGGTAGCTTTCCTTCTACTGACAAAACTACCGCTACATTAGAAATATAATAGGGGAAGAGGGAATTTAGGCCATAATTGCCTCGTTGGGCAATCGCAGAGCGTAGTTTCAGGACGCATTTCGCATTTGAGCCTCGCTGTTTTGAATGGATATACCGCCATCTCTCGGTTCCAGTACCTCAGTCGCCTCTTACGACACCTGGCACAGAGGGAGGTACAAGTTATACAGCCGGTAGCCCACGGGAAATGGAGCATAAAAAAAGTTGCTATAAAGTTTAGACGGCTAATTTTTAAATATTACATTTTGTATCACTGACTAACTGCCAATGAATTGTAAAGATATAGCCGGTGGAAAACGGATTGTTCCACACAGGAAACTTAACGACAGAGATAATGTTTCTAAGATTTTCCGCTTTGCAATTTAAGCTAAACGTTTGTGTTCTCCTAAATGACGAGGCGATGTGGTTTAACAGGAAAATAAGTGCCTCGCGTGCCTCCATAGATCTGTGAGACTTAACATTTGTGTGAAAGATCAATCTGGATCGACGCTTAGGGATAGAACCTATAAAACTAGCTATTACCAAGGATTTTAATAATAATAATAATAAATTCCCACTACGTCTTATACATTGACCTGACTCCGTCATAAGTCGCTTAAAGCTCTTGTATTACAAACAACCGAGGAATCACAAATATTCTACTTAAATACATATTTTTCACAACCGGACAGAACTAACACAAACACTATCTTATAAATATTTGCTCTGGAATCGAACCTACGACCATTGGCGCACAAGATGGGATCACTACCATCTGCGCCATCGGGCCCGTCAAATTTGCTTGCGTAGAAACCGTTTCTAGCGCAGTATTTACTATATTTACTTGTTTTCTGCCAAGTAAAAATTATCTAGCGGAAATATAATCTTAATAATCTTTCATTATGAGCAAGCGTTTCCATGATTAGCCGTGCGGTACCGACAGAGTAGAATAGTACCTCCCCCTATACCAGGTGTATATATAATATCCATTCGAAACAGTGTAGCTCAAATGCGTAGGACGGAGATGTGTACATCTCCGTCGCGAAAGCTCCCTCCTTTTCGGGTAAGCCTATGTCCAGCAGTTGACTTGCGATAGCTGATAAGATGATGATGCCATGATCAAATATTTAATAAAATATATGTTATTTAGATGTTATGAAAAATACTTAATTAATTAACACGCAGTTTATTTAACGTTTACAATTTTAGTTAGATGATCAACTAAGTTTTCTTAATTGTGTTGGGTAAATGTTCGGCTTTTTTGAAAAAGCATTTATAGTTACATACATAAGTCACGTCTGTGTCTTATGTATAGGTATAATTATTAAATACGTGAGTGGCCTTGAGTGGTTTTAGCACATAAATACTCTTTCTTTCATACATACACACATCACGCCTGTGTCCCATCGGGGTAGGCAGAGACTATGGATCTCCACTTGTTAAGATCTTGGCATACCTTTCTTGCTTCCCTTACTCACATTAGTCTTTTCATACACGCTCGTTTATTCTTGGTAATTCTGACCTGGCCCTTCCTTAATACCTCTTCTACCTGGTTAAGATATGTTCACCTCGGTCGTTCTATACTAACTCTTCTATTCACTTTCGCTCTATATAATTGTGCAGTCTATGTATTTATAACTAGCTGTGCCCGCGTGCAATAGTTTTTTTGGGTATCATACCTCTTTACCTTAACTTATAAAAACTTTGAATTTCACGTTTATTTATATCGAATCAATGGCCTGAAACTTAAGTTTCAAGTCTATAGCTCAAAAAATAGCGATACTATCATGCAACTTTTCATCCCCCTTTTCGACCCCTTAAACCCTTATTTCGAATTAAAAAATAGCCTATGTCCTTTCTTAGGGTCTAAAGATTGTCTGTGCCAAATGTCATTAAAATCGGTTGAGAGATTTAAGCGGGAAAGTGTAACAGACAGACAGATCTATTTCCGCATTTATAATATTAGTAGGTATTAAGATGTTTTATAATAAATGTGAAACTATCGCTGTTAAATGTCACACGTCAACTCAAGGGCGTAAAGGACATATTATTCTTAATGTGGTACAACCGGCTTCTTTACGGCGAGGTTCTCCTCACAGCACATAATATGCATCCACATTTAATAAAAGACATATTGGAACAAGTGCAAAGATGCAATAAAATACAAAGCGGGACACATGTTATGTCTTTACATTTATTTATATAAATATATAAATATGACAGTACTTCGCTGACGAAACAGACAATTTCTTTATTATTTATTGGTAAAATTAATTAATTCCATTACTGGTGTTATTCAACAATAACTATTTATAAGTATTATTTATATTTAAATTGTCTATATAACTTATTACTAATATTATATATGAAGGGCCCGATGGCTCTATGGTTTGATCCCCACCCACGGCAAATAATTATATGATGATATTTATGTTTGTCTGGGCGTTAGTGTAAGAAATATTGGATTTAATTACTATACTTGTGAGACCTCTGATATCTGATGTCCGTAACACAAGTGCTTTCAACGGCTTACCATGATTATCATTGACTTTTCAGGTCAATGAAATGTTCTAGGAATTTATTTAAAGGGCGTCTGTTTATTTGCTAAATAGCGGAAATAGGCTTCGATCCCGGGGAATGACGCTCTCGACAGATCTAGCACAGCAGGGTCGCAATGTTTGCTGGTCTCATAATACCAGCTTTATGGTGGACCTCTTGAGGTGTGAAATGACGATGATATAAACTTAGGTTACAAAAAATATATGTTATCTATATATTTGCAATCTACGTAATATCTTGCAACTCCGCTAAAGGTAAACTCGACGAAATGACGTATATTGAATTTTTTGGTGCACTGAGGACAAAAATTGTGGGTTATCTCTAAGAGTTAAACATAAACAACCTCAGACTTTTTTGTAGACCTTTTTAACGTGTACAATAGTATAGTACATTATTTTGATCAATCTCGTCAGATTAAGCTGGCGTTTGCAATTTAATCGTAAAAATAGATGTTTATTTACGACACCACATTAGAAACTTCTAAAATTATCGGTGTTTCCCTTTTATATTGTGCATGTATTATACATATAAATTTTCCTCTTGAATCACTCTATTAGAAAATCCGCATCAAATCCCGTTGCGTAGTTTTAAATATCTAAGCATACACAGGGACAGACAGCGGAAAGCGACTTTGTTTTATGTAGTGATTTTATTTGTCCAATAAATAAGCCGTCGAGTATATAAATGCTGCTGCATGTATCTCCATATGTCGTTTTGGGCAACTCACTAGAGTTTTTAACGCCTGATACAGAAAGTAGTAATTTTACCCAGCCGGTGTTTCACGAGTATTGCGATATACGAGTATATCTTCTACGATACAAGAACGATTTCGTCATACCCTGACTGTCATAATTAAATAACACAATAGTAAATTATGTTACTATGATTCAACGGTAGCGAATGTATGAAATACCGGGACGTTTAAGCTAGAATACGACCAATCGATTTATTATATTAGTCACAATAAAATCACATTTCCGCTTTCGTCATGAAATCACCAAATGACGTGGACCTCGACAATTTCTTGTTATGTTTGATATAGTACGTGTTTAGTTAATATTTTATTAGAGATGATCTGAAAGGCTATTTCTCTTATTGTTCATTTACTTCTCCGAAACGGCTTGACCGATTCTTATGAAACTTTTTATACATGTTCAGAAAGTCTGAGTATCGGCTACTATTTTTTTCAAACCTCGAATTGATAAAGGATGTTCACTCCAAATTTTTTTTTATTTTCCTGTTATTTTTTTTTTATTAGGTGCCACCTATAGATTTTCAGACTTATTGTAAATATTTACTCTTCTATTAGCAACCCCTATTTTTTATAGTTATTTTAATATAATATAATTGGCAGAATAACGTTTGCCGGGATAGCTTGGATAATTATATAATTTGTATTAATTTTTAAATTTTAGACTGAAAAGAGTGAGTATAAAGTTTTGGCTGACGTGTCGGTGCGGAATTTTCGTTACACGATGACTTGTGATGGATGCTCGCATGGAAATCCATGGATGTTTCCTATGTCTCAGCCGAGTGGGATGAATAAGGCGGCGAACCGTTAATGAGCGGTAAGCGATTGCCTCACAAACTGAGAGATCGCTAAACACCTCTCAGTGCCACTAACGTCTCAGATAGCACAGCGATGACGTACGCGTCTCTTTTTTTGTTTTTTGTATGTTGGCGTTTTTGCAACAGTGATAGTTGGATTTTTTGAAAAGAGCACGAAAACAAGTTTGTTTTTAAAAAATATTTATTATTGTTCCGTAGGTTTAGGAAGCAAATTTGAATAATTTTTGAAAAAACGATTTGAGAACTCATACCTCTTGAAATTTCAATAAATGTTAATAAACAAAAACTATATACTAGGTAAAGATACTTCTGTCTATTACTTACTGGTCTAAAATAAATGAATAATATTCACACAATCTCTTATACGTTGACCTCCGAGGTAAGCACAGTTATTACGGTCATCAAACAACAAGGGATTATTTTTAACACCCAGACACAGAACAAACACAAAAATCATCAAATAAATGTTTGTGCATAAGACGCACTTTTAGCTGCACCATTAGGCCTGTCTATGTAGCCACTTTCCAATTTATTGATAATAATCTGTAACTAATATGATAAAGCTGGAAAGTTTGTTTGTTTGTTTTAACGCGTAAATCTCAAGAAAAATTATTTCAGTGTTGAACAGTTTATTTATTGAGAAAGATTAGTATTTCCCTTAAAGTCACTATTCCAATCGGACGAAGACATACACTTTAAAATTAGACTGGCTGTTATAAAAGAATAGTTGGTATCTCAATGAGTCATATACCAATGCTGTTTATCTTACTTTATGTCTTTCAAACTCTGGCTGGTCTTAGAGGAAGATACATCAAATGTATCAGTATTTAAATATCCACTCGATTCTGAGAACGGCCTGCCAACTGCCGCCCTCGTCTAAAATAGCCATTCCAACTACGATTCAGAAGCAACCTCGGCCTTCGCTCTGTCTATACTAGAATTACCGCCAGAGTAGAATAGTACTTCCTCTATACCATGTCTTACGCGACTAAGGTACCAAAACTGATAGATGGCGGTACATCTCAAATACACGGGGTAGGAAGGGCAGTAGTATCCCCGTCGCGGAAGCTGCGCTTTGCGATTGCCAACACGCTAGCTTAGCGCGGCAGTATTGGGTAAAATTCCCCCATTTCTTGGGGAGGCCTATGTCCAGCAGTGGACTTCTAGTGGCTGGTATGATGAAATACTGAGGATCCGCTTTTGTTAGTCGGTTACCGACGCTTGCCGATGCATACACTCTAATAAATAAACATAATGACATGTACACACTCTTACATTATATATTTTTTGCAAAAATTTTAAATAACCATCTGATACATGAGTTAGATCTCATACGTCTGCATCAGTACACTACTCTCACCAATTTCTACCGCCAAATAGAAGTGTTTGCTTCGCTTTGAAAGGTGAGAGAAGCTGTGACATTACTGGGTAATGTGACATATGTTCAAATCACAAGTTTGGCAACGTGCTAGTGATATCCTTGTGGTGATACGAGCGTTTATAAGCTAGGGTGATCCTAGTCAAAAATTAATGGTGTCCACCTGGTCTACTAAAAAAATTATCTGTCTGTCTGTCACTGTGTTATAGATATCAGATAACAGAATGATCACAAATATCATACTTAAATGTAAACACCCAGACACAGTAAAAACACTGGGAAAAAAGCATAATATAAATGTTTGTGCTTTGGCCTCCAAGATAGGATCACTACCATCTTACACATTGAGCCTGTCATAAAATGCATTGGCCGTGTCTCACTTATGTAATTATATATTACAAGTGAATTAAATTCAACCTTGCCAGTGCCGGCCATTGTGAGATGTACTTACACCCGGTCGATTGTTAAAGTATTGCCATAATTATTAATTGTTTATACAAACTCGTTTTCTGCCCCCGACTTCGTTCGCGCTGTCCTACAGACCCTGGGGACATCCGGGCAAAAAAGTAGTAAGATATTATGAAATCCATAAGGTTCTAGTTTGTGGTATTCCCTCGGGGCTATCGTTCTTCAGATAGGGAGTGAATGGAAAATTCGAACGCCTGTGTCATTCATTGAATATACCAACTGCTTATCACCGGCCGGCGGGCAGGTGTTGCATAAAAATAATATTTTTCGGATTAATCTTTAACAGCATGAGGTACTGGCAGAGTAGAAGAGTACGTCCCTCGGCACCAGATATCATAGGAGCCAAAATTCTCTTTTTTCTTGTTTATATTGCCCCATACTTTTTACCACCTTCAATTATTAAACTCATTGATTAGTTCTGAAATTAGTTCGCAGCGAGTCCCTATAGCGAGCACAATATTTTAATCTTGCAAGCCTACAAAAATCCCCACGTATTACGCGCCTTGTTTACATCGTATATCGTCAGTTCATTTACCTTGCCTCTTCAGTAAACATAACAGTACTACGCAATCTCGAGTGCTTGCATCTTATAGACAACAGAAGTATTATTGGAATTTCAAACGATATATCTGGTAATCTATGTATTATATATCTAGTCTCTGGCGTTTGTACGTTCCCTCTGGTGTCATCCCACACGTGCGACTGTCCTGGACTAACGCCGAATTTCATCATCATCATATCAGCCATTGGAAATCCACTGTTGGACATTGGTCTCTCCAAGAAAGGAGGTTTTTTGTCCATAATTCCTAAGATGGACAAGCGTGTTGGCAATCGCAGAGCGCAACCTACGCGACGGGGATTCTGCCGCCCTTTCCCGCCCTGTGCATTTGAGGTGCACTATTTCGGATGGATATACCAACATCTGTAGGCACTGGCACCTCAGTCGCCTCTTACGACACCTGGTACAGTGGGAGGTACTATTCTACTCTGCCGGTACCTCACGGCAAACGACGTCACATAAATTAACGGAAAAAATGTAAAAAATTGAATATATTTTATAATTAACATAGAATTTAAAAAATCTAAATTCGTTGCGTTGTTTTAAATATCTAAGCAAACATAGGGACAGACAGCGGGAAGCGCATTTTTAAAATTTAATTGTTTCTGAAAATATCTGATACGGTGTTTTGTAGCCTAATACTCACTGATACCTGGTATAATAAGGAGTACTTCACCTACTTTCTACTATATATGTTACTACGCAGTGTTATGCTAGGGAAAAATAGGTAATAGGAATATCTATAAAATACCGTAATATAGAATACCGTAACATTCCAACTAGTGACAGTATATTCTTATATCAAGTATATATATATATATATGTTTATATATGTATATATATATTTCGTAGTCGCTAATAGGCTCGAATGACGATAAATGCAAGGAAAGTTGTGATCCGGCGGGGATCGACGCGGACACCGACGCCGCTGCCGCAGCCGCATTGTATAATCCATCGTATTATATTACGGCTAGCTAATATCAAATACAGGGCCGTTTTGAAATGCGGTAGTTCCACGATTAGCCGTGAAGTACCAGCAGAGAAGAATAGTACCTTCCCCCGTACGGTGTCGTCAAAGGCGACTATGGTACCAACAGATGGCGGTATATCCATTCAAAACAGTCCATCTCTAATGTTCAGGGTGAGGATGGGCAGCAGCAGCGTCGTCGCCGATTGCCAACACCTTTTGGGGGGGGGGGCTATGTCCAGCTGTGGGCTTTCATACTTTTCTTCTTTACACAAATTATTTTGTGAAATAATATTTTAAATTCAGTGTCATTTATCATTTTGTCTAAATTGATTTGACAATATAAATAATGGTTGGACAATCTCGCTTTGTTACATTACGCCAAATACAGATCGTCAGTTTTATTACAAACAGCTGGGACTATACAATAACGGATTATACAATCCGACTGCGACATCGACATACCCCGATTCGTCGGGAGTATATGTATCGTACATGGCAAGTATCTTGGCCGTGACTTGGCCGGGATCTCCGGTATTCTCTTTAGAGGTTTTCTGCATTTTTTGGGTCCCCAAAGTGACATCTTGCATTTGTGTTTGTTTTTTTGGGCAACAGATTTTAATTGTTTCACTTATTCAAATTTTATTAAAACTATTTGATATTATTTAAAACTAATAAACTGTGTGCGAGTTATTCTCACCAATATCGATACAAATGAATAAAGATTTTTAGAGATTAAGAGTCCACTGCTGGACTCTAGCCTCTCGAAGAAAGGAGGAATATTGCCGCGCTGGGCAAGCGTGATAGCAATCGCAGAGCGCAGCTTTCGTGCCGGGGATGGTGCTGCCCATCCCCATCCTATGCATTTGAGTTACACGGTCTCAGATAGATACACCGCGATCTTTCGCTTCTCGGTAGCCTCTTACGACACTTGGTACAGAGGGAGGTACTATTCTACGCTGCTGGTATTTTTTTCATTTATTTATTTTGTGAGGCCAATACATGTTTTCTTTCTTCCTCTCTGATCATATTTTTTTATCATATTCTGATCTAAGATCTAAGTATAAAAAGTATACTATTGTTTCACAGTATAGTACAGATCATAGAGTATACATACATATAGATTAAAAAGAAACACGCATCGTGAAGGACATAACGTACGATCACGAATCTGGTATTCCCCATAACCGAAGGCGCCATTGTGGTGCACGTCAAAGTGAAATAAACAAAATTTAGTCGTCATTTATACGAAGATGAACCAATAAATGATTGTTTAAAGTCGACTTTTTCGTTTCATGTTTCAGTTTTATTTTTTGTATTGCTAAAAATCTGACTGTAAATAGAAGAGCGGAGGTTGTCCCAAGGGACTACAGTACGACGTTCCTCAAACAAGGAGTAAAGAGATTTAGTAGTATAAAAAATAATAATAATAAAAATGAAAAATTGTAAGATATATCGAATTATATCATTCTTCGATCATTTATCGAAGGACACATTAATGATTCGGCAAACGAGGAGGATAACTGACGCAAATTACGTGAAAACTAAGGCCAAGACTTGACTATTGCAGTATGATCGTGTACTCAGTGCGGTGGTTTTCTTGCGAAGCGAAAGTGTGCTAAGCGAATGTTGCACTGCGATTGCAAAACATAGCATGTACCTAACTCAATCGTGATCCAATCATCTTAAGCGTGGACAGTGCGCCGTGAGCTGCTATTCCACATCGGTGTTCTATATCATTATCATCGTTACAGCCATTGGAAGTCCACTGTTGGACATAGGCCTTCCCAAGATAGGAGGAATTTTGCCCATAAAGAACGCGCTTGGCAAGCGTGTGAACTATCGTAGCCACCCCACCTTATACCCCACCTCTTCCGACACCGGGTATAGAGGAAAGTACTTTTCTATTTTGCCGGTACCTAATGACACGTTCTTTATCAACAAGCCCCAAAAGGTGTCAAGGATTGACCAACAAAGAAAAATGTCAAAATAATTTGTGTTGATGTTAATGAAGCCTCGTTTAGGCACACAACTGTTTTTATCGCATATGACCAATAAATAATAGGCTGATATCCTTGTCCTGATTCGCATATGTTTAACATTAAAAATACGTATAAAGCCAAAATTGATGACCTGTCACGTGAAATTAATTGATCTGGTGTATTGTTATTGGAATTCTCTCTTCACAAAAAGACCTTGTCACAAGGCATTTCAAACAGTCATAATCATGTTTAAATTAAGAAACTATACCTTTTTAAAAATAAATGATGCATCGACGAAACAGTGGCCAACTTTCAACTAATCTGCAGGTACCAGACGAGTCTTAGAACTAAGTTAACAAGGTAATTGCTCGAGCAGCCAGAAAACATTCAGCAAAAAAAACTTGTAGCGGTCAATGTTCCATTAACACGCAGGCACTGATGTTAATGGATACCAATTCGATTAATATACAATTACAATAATTATAACTTACAATTGTTGACGGGCCCCATCGCGCAGATGGCAGTGATCCTATCTTGCGTGCGCTAAGGTACGTGGGTCCGAATCCCACCCAGAGCAAATATTTATGTAACGATATTTGTTCTGTGTCTGGGTGTTAATTATGTATTCAAATAGTATTTTCGTGATTCCTCTATTGTCTGGAGTCCGTAACACGCGTGCTTTAAGGGACTTACCCCGGAGCCGGGACAATGTCTGACATGTTGTTGGTATTTAATATTTAATTGTTGTAAATAAATAGTTGGTAAACACTATTTTTAATAACCTACATTACTTTGTAAAAGCGCATATTTAGAAGTCTAGTGGATCCACGGAACAGTCGTGGACCTACCACGCTTGGGGGAACTTCTTGCACACACTTCTGACCAGCCTACAGTTCTGCACTATACTGCCTTCCTTCAGTGAATGCTCGTTTTTGCCAAAATCCGAGTCGCCGTCGCCTAAAAGGTTCCAGCTACAATTTCTCATTACCATCTACTTGAAACTTGAAATGTGTTTAAACAATTTTACGATGCTCCTCGCAACGTTTACTGTACGCAGCACGGGTTTGGGTGGCCGAAAAAGTAGTTTTTGCGGAATTTTGGCGGCGAACTGGTTCCAAGCGGTCCCCGGCACAGTGTAAGCCCTTGTATGTCCGCAAACACGTTTTTGAGAATCACACGCCGCCAGTTCGTTGCTTTAGATAAATATTGCATGCATAAGACTTAATAATAGACACTTTAATAAGTGTTAAGAACTGGCCAACATAGAAAATTGAGCCAAAAAACTGTTGATATACTCACTGCGACACTGTTTACAATTCAAATATTAATTCATAGTATAGGCAATCGGTACAAAGTGCGCATGCATGCTTGAATCAGTTGTAATGCAAGTAGTTAGTTCCTGGGCCGGCGGCACGCTTGAAGCTCGCGACCTTGATCTTGCGCGCGCGCAGCGCTCGCGGCCGCCGGTGCGACGCGCGCGCGGCTCTGATCTAACCGACACAGAACATTCAGTTCTGCGGAACTTGAACGGATGACAATGCGGTTAATATTGAACTTTTACATATTCATTTGTGAAGTTGGGACTTTAACTATTATAGCTTTCCAAAATAGTCATTAAGAAATAATATTTTTCAACACTTTCCTACATTTGGTATTGCAAGGACATAGAAATATAAACTGTAATTTTGCTTTCTAATATTTGCACGATAAGTCGCTTAAACCACACAGATATAATTCTTAAATACATATATTAAACACCCAGACGCAAGAACAAACATAAATATTTGTCCTTGACATGACCAACACCATAAGTATATGCATACTGACTAAGATGTTTGGTAATTATAACTTGAAGTAACACCAGCTAATAGATAAATTGAACGGAAGTCATGATCTTCCAAACAGAAACGTATGTATCTACGGTACGGTGCAACGTTCTTATTTATAACCCACTTTCGGCCTTGCGTAAAGTATGCGTGGGCTTCTGCCTAGTTAGTAGTCGGGCATTAGGTGTGGCGTCGCGCTTCCCGTGATGTGGACGCGTGTGTCGGACGGACCGTCTTAGGCTATTTCATTGCGTCGTTTCGTCGTACCAATTAATTAATTTTGTAACACGAAATCGTCATAATGAGGTGTCCGGTGGTTTCATCCAAGTGTCCGGCAACTGACTGGTTTGTCTGGCCATTAGATTACTACTTGAGCGTATGTTGCGCACGCAATGGATACGATGAATGGAGGTCTGACCTGACACTAATAAGTATGAGACAACACATTATACATTGTACCGCTCTCAAGGATTTCGCTTGTCTAATGTAAACGGGCCCGATGGCGCAGATGGTAGTGATCCTGTCTTGCGCGATAATGGTCGTGGGTTCGATCTCCACCCAAGACAAATATTTTTATGATGATATTTATGTTTGCTATGTGTCTGGGTGTTACATATATTTATGTTTTTTTACTAAGTCGAAAATCATGCACATGGACGGCATGATAGTAAGCGTCACCGCAGCCTATAGACGTTCGTATAATCAAGGATATAACACGCGAATATACAAGACAATGCGAATGCTGATTGGCGGTAGAAATAGGTGCATGGAGGTACCATTGTGAGGGTACATTGTTTGCGGTATACCTATAGTAAATAGTCTTCTTAGTCTTCGTAAATAAATTACTTATTACTAGATAATATTTAGTTATTATAGAGAATCATTTATAGCCAGAATATATTTAATCTCGCCAGAAATTTATTGGATGTTTTGTTCACGAGGTTCAAACGAGCGTCGAGCTCTAGAAATTAAAAAAAAACAAATAGTTTCATTTATGAAACTTTCTCAATGCTTCGGCATCTCTGCTATATAATTTCTCGTTTCAAATATTTCTTGCTCTATTTCAAAAAGATTCAACATATCGTTACTAGTAGATATCTTAGAAGTTATATTTTAATTGCAATATTCATACAACTAGAACCTGGTAACCATAGGAGGTCCATTGATCAGATGATTTTGCCCCTAAATGCTACGCTGGGCAGGCGTGGACGCAATCGCGTAGCTCCGTAACGGGAATGCTGCTGCCCATCCCTGCCTAGTCGCATTTCAGCTACGCTGTTTCAGATGGATATACTGCCATCTATCGGTTCGCCTCAGTCGCCTCTTACGTTACCTGTTATAAGGGGACTACAACTCTGCCCTCTGTGAGGTACCCTCGCGGCAATTTAGAAGATGCTACCGCTTGGCTTTCACAGCGGTAGGGTAAGATTGAGCTGGCCTAGGCGGGCGGTACTTCAAATAGCATGGATAGAACAAAGGCACCGAACCGAATAGCTGAACAATAAATATGGCTATTGACGTCAGGTATCTCGCTATTGCCAGATGGCCATAAATCAGACTTTGTTGACTTAGTTGGTGGTTCGCGCGACCGCCGCAATAATTGCTTTCTTATAACTATACGACTCATACAAACGCCGCTTGCATCAATACTACGATTGACAACCAGTAGTTTTCGTTAATCATCTAAGATCATATCACGCAGCATGTTTTAGCAAATGAGGTAGACCTCAAACAAAAGGTCGGCTGCATTGGTACCTCACTCTCACCTATTTCTACCGCCAAATAACAGTGTTTGTATGATGGGAGAGAGAGTGAGTTTACTGGGCACTGTTGCATAATATCCTCAAGTCACAAGGTTGGTGACACGTTAGTGATATCCTTGTGATATTACGAGCGTCCACTGAAAGTCCACTGCTGGACATAGGCCTCTCCAAGAAAGGAGGGTTTTGCCCATAATTGCCACGCTGAGCAAGCGTGTTGGCAAAAGCAGAGCGCATCACGACGGATATACTGCTGCCCATCCCCGCCCTTTACAGATGCTGAACAGTACCTTAGTCGCCTCTTACGACACCTGGTGCAGTGGGAGGGTGAGGGAGTGGGAGGATTATATTCAGTCAATACCTCGCGGTAATACTCCGAAATTATTTGGAAAATTAATTAATTGTTAATGGGAATGTTCGTGAAATATTTGGCAGGTTGCCCCGAGCAATATTGATTGGTCAGTTTGCCTGTGATGCTTTCTTTCGAACAATGGATTATTTGAAACCAGAATATGTTAGCTCGAATCCTTTCCACAGGAATGTGTAAAACAGCTGTTTTTTGTTGTCCCTGTACAAACAAGGGACTTCCTTCTTTTATGCAATGCTTACTTGATCGTGTATTATCCTCAAGTGACGTATTTAATCGGTATATTCATTCCCATTATTCGTCGTCATCACCCACAGACGTCACACCTGTGAAGTGCGTGTACGTGTTCTGGCTTCCAAAAGAACCTTAAATCCTAGTTCATCTGTATTTACCAAAACTTTTGTTTTCGAGACAACGCGCGGCGTATAATTAAGACTTTGATAGAAAACATGTTCCTCAAAACCAAGTCTCATTTGGTATGCCGTGAAGTACCGGCACAGTAGAATAGTACCCTTCTTTGCACCAGGTGTCATAAGAGGCGACTAAGGCACCAGAACCGACAGATGGCGGTATATCCATCCGAGACAGCGCAGCTCAAATACACAGGCTAGAGATGAGGGCTGCAGTGTACCCGTCGTGAAAACTGCGCTCTGCGTTTGCCAATACACTTGTCCAGCGCGGGAATTATAGGCAAAATTCCCCCTTTCTTGGGCTGGCCAATGTTCAGCACTGGACTTCCAATGGCTGTAATGATGATATTTTCAGTAAGATTGCATGAAAATAAACAGGAAAAGGGTACTCATACAAAATGCACACAAACAAAACACGGCACAGATTGGTATCGTAAGCAGGTACTAATAACAATGCAACAAATACGTTAGATTATTGATCTCCAAGGCCGGCCGCTCGGTTCCGCGATCGAAATGAAGCAAGAATAACAAGAATTCAGATCGCAAACAGCAAAGAGGTAAAAAATAAACGACGTAATATCAGCCCCGGGCGTTTTACACTGGAGAGGCCTCCCCTTCCTCCCCTGCACTTCATGAACGCGAGAGTTTAAACGCACCAAGTGCTCCGTCTCAAATGTAGATTCCCCACTTTTATCAAAGGTAAAATAGCTGGCAAAATGTAACTCCACGAGCCCAGATCCTAGACTGCTGCAAAAATATATTTTCCGTAAAAACTATGACTCTTTTCTTTTTTATTAGACCAGATTGACAAACAAGCATATAGTTTGTGTGATAGTAAGTCTTTACACCCTCATAATATGACTAGCTCGTTACCAACTTTGTAACTTAATGATATTATATCGTTACCCAGTAATTTCACAGCCTCTCACACTGACTTTAGACATAGCAATGTGAACTTTGCTATTTAGCGGTATAATAGGTTAGATTGAGGTACCAAAGCAGATGACCTTTGTCAGAAGTCTACCTACTCAAGAAAACTCTCTCTACGTCTCGCCTCAAAAAATAGTTTGTAAAATAGATAATAAGCTAAAACTATATTTAAAAAATCCTAACTTGATTTCAACTGATAGAATGCACATCAAGTTGTTTGAAAATTACGTGATTCGTACGTAATTTTAGACTAGATGACCTCGCTGTGTCGCATTAGCATCAAACATAACGTTTGAAATGATAAAGCTTTAAGTCGAGATGTAGTCACGGTGCAAGCAAGGGCTTGTAGGAATTACCCACGAGACGGGAATTCTGGCAAACACTAACTGTTGTATTAAATATAGGACAAGTCAATTAAAGCTACAAAACGGCCAGAGCCATCGCATTCCCTTACTACTTGCCAGACAGATAAGTGGTCTGTATTTTATTTTTATTTCCTAATTAATGTGATATGGCACTGCAGCCAGTATCGATTTGCCAAACCAAAGAGTTTATATAGGTAATTCGTGCACATTTACATTCCTTGATATTTATTAGTCTCTTTGATTGTATTATTATAGTATACACACGTAGATATACATCTCACCAACGAACATTATAGAAGACACTAATAAAAATGGTTTAGCCAAACGGTATTATGAAGAGAGATTTTCGGTTTTTGAAGACCTTTAGTGAACGGCTCTTTTTTGTGTTTAATTATTTATTTATATTGTTTATTTATTTATTTAGTATAGATACAGATGACTGTCATAAATACTAATGTTCATAATTAAATATAACATTAACTTGTCGGTAACCTGAAAATATATGTGCAACGGTGGACATATTCTTTCAATACGTATTATAAAATAGTGAAAAAGATTACACGTGTCTGCTGCTAAGGTCAAAAATTGTTTTGTGATTGTTTGTCTGTTTATTTGTGGAAATGTGCATTTGTATACTATATATAATATCACTTCACGTTGTTATACGTTAAGACGTAAGCTTCTTTTTATAACGAACAAATGTATTTTTGTTTATATAAGACCATGTCGACAAACAAGCATGCTGTCTGTGCGATAATAACCGTCACTGTAGCCTATAGACACTCGTAATAACACAAGGATATCACTAACGCGTTGCCCACCTTGTGACTTCAGGATATTATGCCACATTACCCAGTAAATTCAGTGCATCTATCACCCTTCAGAACGGAACACAGCGATGCGACGACAGCTATTTGGCGGTAGAAATAGGTGAAAGTGAGGTACCAATGCAGACGACTTTTTGTATAATGTCTACCGCTTTGTAACTTGATTCGTTTTCGTTTTCACAATTTCCATTGGAATAATGACGCGGGAAACCTCACAGCCCGAGTGGACCGCGGTGGGCTGCAATCAAATTCTCCGACCAAACTTTAATGTTGTACAACACTTGAATATCCAGTTCTCAAGGCTAAAAGTAATCCCACGTTGGCAGAATGGTTCGCGATAGCTACATTCGCGTTTTCCTGTTGCCGTCGCCGGCTGCGCCGGTGTGCGGGCCGTTACAGCAGCAATGACGGCCGGCGGCCTTTAATGACCTTCTCGAAGCTTCCATGCAGCAACATCAACTGCTAATTTGATTTAATTAAATTCTGTCACATAAGTTCGTCATTCTGGATTGAGTGATTTGCACTGTCAACGTTACTGCAGTAGTTGTGTTGATGAAAATATTTTTTAGTAATTAAAGTACCTTGTAACTAAACTTTTTCATAAATACGAATGACATCATGAATAAAATTTGCCACAGATAGCAGAAAAAATACAGGGATTTATCTATACGATGCAGTTGAATAATTACCCGGAATCATCCATCAAAATAACAGATAACAATTAAAACTTGAATGAGTAGGACCTCATACAAAAGGTCGTCTGCATTGGTACCTAATACTCACCTATTTCTACCGCCAAATAGCAGTGTTCGCATTGCTGTGTTCCGGTCTGAAGGGTGAGTCGCAAGGTTGGCAACTCGTAAGTGATATCCTTGTGATATTACGAGCGTCTATAGGCTTTAGTGATGCTTATTATCACGCGAACTGTATGTTTGTTTGTCGACCTGATGTATTAAAAAATAAACACGTTTCAAGCACTCTAGGTGCTTAAAACGTGGTGATAATTACTATGTTTACTATCTTTTTTGTTTTGAAAATTATTAAAGGAACACCTCGCATCTTCTCGAGGCTTGGTTTGTAGTTAAGTAGAACCATAATACGCTATCGTCTTACAATGCCAAAAGTGTGTCAGCCCGTCTGCACTGAGTCTAGGATGGCGCGGTCTGCTATTATTAGGATCTTAGAGTAGATGGATTAATCCAGAAGGAACTGGCGGTTGATTTCCTCAGCAGACATGGAAATGGACAATCAGTGTAATCAACTTCTTAGTGATCCTCAATTTAACTGGTATACATAACCACACTGTGTATTCTTAGGTTTATTTACTTTAATAGTTATGTTCTCGTGTAAATGGTATAATGACTTAATTAAATAAATGTATTTGAAACCTGAATCATTAACAATGACGAAGTTTATGATTAAGCATAGCTTAGAAGCTATATTATCGACCTAATAGAGAAAGAGAAACCAACTATGTCCTCAATAGCGAATGCTAACTTTATGGTTCATCGTGCCGATGTAATGAAGGTGCCACAATGTTTATTGCTCCTCAAATAGTAAAAGGTTTCATGAAACTAAGCAATAATAATTAATTTACAATTCTTATATTCCATAAATGCAAAGTTATTAGATCAAAAGCCTTTATTCAGAATCGTTGTACGTTTGACCTTTCTGTTTCTGATTCCAACAAAAAAAACACATTAGCTAACAAATATATATATATATATATATATATATATATATATATATATATATAATTATATATATATGGATAATCTGACAGACTCGTATTATCCTTTTATGTTCGAAAAACTTACACAATCAAAACGTTAAAGGTAAGTGTAATGTTGTGCAAGTGTTAATTTATGCAGACATTAAGGTTTCATTTGTGTTTTCGTAATGACGTCCAGTCGGATATCTAAAATCTCACTAGCGATCCTTACAAGATAATGAACACCCATTAATTGCGTGCACATTCTCATGACATTTCCGCAACTACTTGCTTCATTTACTCGAAAAAAAAGTTACATAATTAAATAAACTGATTCCGTACATGCGTGGTCGTATAGTTGCAATTAGGTGTTGTTTTATTATATCATCAATAGAGGTACATAGAACAGAGTTTATATAACAAAGTAGTTGCAGCTTCATTGCAGTATTAGCATGCAGTAAAAAAGACTAGACAAACAACAAAGTGAGAGAACCAAGGAGGTCCCTACAACGACCTTGGATCTCGCTGAGGCGTTGGACCGGCCCACCGGGAAGTGGTACAAGGTTGTTTCTTCACCCCCCCGTGTGCCACTCTCTGTGTATTGGCCGTGGAAGAACGCTGTTAACCACAATATATTTTATTTGGGACTATTGTAGGATAATGCTGACGTCACACTAATTAATTAGGGAGTCCCACAGGGCACGCATCTTGGTACATTACTTTGTTTATTCAACTAATATATACACTTGCAAATGGTTAATAAGATGAATCTAGAGATGATTACAGTGGTGTATATAGCTACAAGGCTGCTGACTGGCGATTAGCTAATTATGCTAATTATAGTGATAAACGGCTGGTCGATGTCTGTGCGTAACTGATAATACTAGCATATTTGCATATACTAATAAAAATGCGGAACAGAATGAATAGGATTGTTTACAATTGTATCGTTGATTGCAATTCTCGCATCAGAATTGACTTACGATTATTGGACTTCGCGGAACACTGGAACATAAGATAATATATAGATAGATACGTTCATAAGATTTATTAAAACAGTTTAATTAAATTAAGATCGAGAAGTAGAGTATAATCAGATTAAATATATCAACAACAAAATCAAGATGAACACAATGTCAAGTAATAGGTTTGTTTATATAATATAATGATTTGTAAACGTGACTTCGAGGTAAATTGCTTCAAGCACTTGTGTTACGGACAGAAGACACAACCAGAAACAGAGATAGACCCCATACAACGGTTCCTCAATCTCACCTATTTTTACCGCCAGATAGCAGTGTTCGCATAGCATGTTCCGGTTTGAAGCGTGAGAGAGGCAGTGAAATTACCGCGTAAATGTGACATAGTATCTTCAGTGCACTAGTTTGCCAACCAGCTAGTGATATCTTTGTGATGACACAAGCGTCTATAGGTTGAAGTCACGTTTACGATCAAACGGACTGTATTGTTTTTTTACTGGCAACATAAAATAAAGTAATCATAAAACAGAACAAACGCTAATATCATCAGAAAAATATTAGTCCCGAATGGGGAACCTACGGCCCTTGGCCGTTAAGATAGGATCACTACTATCTGCGCCATTTGGCTGATGAGTTATTAACATTTGATATTAGAAACTGGGGTTTCTGACGTGAAATTTTTAGACCAGACGAGTGCCATATGTACAGCGAGATGTA
The DNA here is from genome assembly GCA_020976665.1 of Heortia vitessoides. NCBI lineage: Eukaryota > Metazoa > Arthropoda > Insecta > Lepidoptera > Crambidae > Heortia > Heortia vitessoides. Next base: position 23,755,867 of record JACJUM010003259.1, on the reverse strand, counting down.
AAACTCTCGGACACTTGGATTAGCTCACTTAACCATGCGTTCAAAATCAATACCACCAACGGCTGCTGCCCATCCCCGCCCTGTGCATTTGAGCTACACTATTTTGGATGGATATACCGCTATCATTCAGTTCTCATAACTCAGTCGCCTCTTAACACCTGGTACATGGGGAGGTACTTCAACACTGCCGGTACCTCAAAGCTAATACGATTTAGTATCTATACAAGCCAAGTGTAAATTCCTTTACTATGTTAAGTTTGCTCGCACCGAGACTGCGAGGCTGCGCAGGTGGCAGTCTAAAGCCCCTATAAATCAACTTTCGTTTCGACCCAAGGACTGAGATTACAACTCGACTCCCTGCGCTGCCGGTCAGTGCGAACGTGGTAAATATACTCACAGTACCTTCGAATTAATTACGTGAGCTGGTTTAATCAGCTACAAATAATTGCGGGCCATCCCGAACGACTTGAACACCTAAGTAATCACAGCGTTCGGGTCAACGACCTCGCCGACTCAGTGATTTCGGGTATCTGTAAGCTATATTTGTAAACGTCGTGTCGCTTAACGAGGTCCCTAAGCCAATGAGGAGACTGATCCCGTGGCAGTGGCTAGTCAGTTGTTTGAATTATTATAGAGTTTTAATAAAACCTAACGACAAACAGAATAAAATTCACAAGAAAAAGTCTGCTTTATATTTACGCTCAGATCTTTAAAACTACGCGACGAACTTTAATGTGTTTAATTAGATAGAGTGATTCAAGAGGAAGGTTTATATGTATAATACATGCATAATATAGCCGAGAAACACTAATAAATTTTACAAGTTTTTATCGTGATATGGTAAATGAATAGATTTTTGCGATTATAAACGCTGGCTGAACCCGACGAGATAGATCCCAATAATGTACTACACCATAAAAGGGTCTAAAAAAAAAGTTTGCGGTGGTATATATTAATTTCTTAGGTATAGCCCATAATTACCATGTTTAATCCTCTAAACCCTTTCAGATAAAAGGATATAACATAACATCTTATGTTCTCAGAAACGGTGCAATTATAATGTCGCAGGCCAGACTAAGTGAGCAATTATCAGCTCCATCCATAGATACCATCTAATGAAACAGAGATAATATTGAAACAAGCCAAAAAATGGCGAGAACTTCGACATAAAATATGACTACTTCGATAAAACTGGGATAAAATCCTAAAACCACGTACAGTTCTGTATTATTTTAAAATATATCGACATTGTCACATGGTTCCCTGGATCTTATGAAAACAAATATACAGTTCTGGCTAGGCATCACGGCACAGTGAATGGGGTGATCCAAAGCGGAGATACTGCGAGCCGGGCCGGCATCGAGGGACGCCACGCGGACCGGTCGGCGCGCGACCGGTCCGCGTGGAAAATTTCCACGCTTTCCTCGCACGCGCCGGGGTAACTGGGTGACCTAGCCCGCTGGATCACACACACGTAACAAAGGGCACATTGGTCAATGCAATATGAATCGTAGGACGTCCATTACTAAATGGAATTAGGTACACACGCAAAATTTCCACTATAGCTTTTTTAATCTGTGCTGCTGCGGATATACCGCCATCTGCGGTACTTATTCTACAAGTCGACCGGTAACTGCAAGTTCATGATCACCAACATTACCAGTCGTTTATCTGTTGGTAAAGGCATATTTCCTAGCACGCTATATTTTTATTAAAAATATCAATTTATTCATATATATGTAAATGCATACATAATTAAAAACTTAATTTGAGTTGTTATCATTCAGTAGTTGTGTAGGTCATGGTAAACATCCGTTTCTAGCATTTTTTGCGTTCGAAAACCAATTAAAATTTTAGTTCTTTGGTTTATTATTTATGGATAAATAATAATAATAATAAATTCCCACAACATCTCATACATTGACCTGACTCCGTGGTAAGTCGCATAAAGCACTTGTGTTACGGACGCCAGACAACAGAGGGATCACAAATATACTACTTAAATACATATATTTTACACCCACACACAGAGCAAACACAAATATCATCATATAAATATTTGCTCTGGGTGGGAATCGAACCCACGACCCCTGGTGCACAAGACAGGATCACTACCATCTGCGCCATCGGGCCCATAAATAGGTATTACAATTGAATTGATAGAGGTGTTATTATGTTAGATAAATAATAAGAAAATTCGTGTCAATCGGTCGTGTTGTATCTATCTTATGTTCTCAGATACAATTATCAGCTCCATCCATGGATACCATCTAATGAAACAGAGAAAGTAATGAAACAAGCCAAAAAAAGGGCGAGGACTTCGACTTAAAATATAAATAAACTTCAAAGAAAATCAAAGGAATAGGGATAATGGATTCTATTTTGAACATGTTTTATATATTTTGACAAACAGATGATTTTGAATGATATAAGATATGATTTTTTGGGGAGAGTCGTTATGCAAATAATATTTGAAACAAAAGATAACATCTCTAATGAAATAAAAAGAAATCTACCAAACCTGAGTTGAATTCGTTTTGCAGTGTATTCAAACACAAAATATTATTCGTGTCATTTTCATGCTATAATAGCAACGTTTTTAGTAATCTTCATAATTAATATTTATTTAGAATGATCTGATACAATAACCTAATTCTGTGATAAGTCGCTAAAAGCACTTGTGTTACGGACATAAAACAAATATTTAACACCCAGACACAGAACAAACATACTATACATATTTTTCCTGGGTGGAGTACGAAGACATGAAAACTACCATCTGCGATATCGGGCCCGTCAATATCGTCGGGCGCCATTGGATTGATCAGTTTCACTGGGAAATTAGTCATTTTGTACGACTTCATGAGTTGAGATGAAAATAATTTACAGCATTCATTGATAAACAAATAATTCCACGAACACGCCCGTTACGTCACAACAGGAATGTGACGAAACAACCTTCGGGTGATGATAAACAGATTTGCATTAAAACGTAACAAATCGCAATGAGATTACTCATAATTTATTATTTCTCGAATGCCGTTATAAATAGAGCGCGTGTGTTGCCGCTTGCACTCGCCGCCTCTTGTCGCCGTCACGAGCAATCACTAACTAATACGTTCTGGAAGGTAAGCAAGAATATGTCGACATGATGCAGGCGCGGGGACGGTTGGCAGTTCCAGGTTGGCGGATATAACGAGCCACAGTCCGTCCTAAATTGGCATCTTTGACTTCTCACAGTATTTTTCAAAGTCACCGCTGTCATTTACAAATTCCTTACGATCTTGTTTCACAATGTTCCTCTTAAAGCCATTTCCGGGTTTTGATCCAGTATGTTTTTGGTAAGAACAAATAGAGAATGAGTTCTTTGTTGAAGATCTATTTGTTTTTTTTTTAAATTGTCTTCTATTATTTTCTTATAAACAAATAAAAATTTGAGATACCTACACGAATGTTAGTTGTCAAATATAAAAGAATATTATTTATTAACGATATAGTTTAAAAGATGAAGCTGTGACAATAATAGAGAAAGGAATTTTGAAGTGATTTGGACATGTAGAAAGGATGGATGAAAGTAGAATGACTGCACAAATATAAAGAGCGGAAGTGAATGGGAGAGTTGGTATAGGACGACCGAGGCGACTATCTCAACCAGGTAGAGGTATTAAAGAAGGGCCAGCTCAGAATAAACCAGCGTATATGAAAGACCTAATGCGAGTACGGGAAGCGAGAGAGGTATGCTAAGATCGTAACAAGGGGAGATCCATAGTCTCTGCTTGTATTTTTAAATATATTAGCTGTGTAGAACCGTCGGAGTAGAATACACCTCCCTCTGTATCAGTTATCGTAAGCGGCGTCTAAGGCACCAAACCGCCAGAGGGCGGTGTATCCATTCGAATCAGAGTACTTCAAATTCACAGAGCTGGGATGGGCAGCAGCATCCTTACCGCAAAAGCTACGCTCTGCGAATGCCAACAGGCTTACCGAGCGCGGCAATTATGGGCAAAATTCCCCCCTTCTTTGGGAGGCCTATGTCCAGCAGAGGACTTTCAATGGCTAGTACGATAATAATTTTATTATTTGAAATTTGTTACGTTAGAAGCAGAAAAATTGTATGCTAATTGACATTGTACCGGATACTGGAAGAGAAATGAAATTTTCTTGTGTTTTGACAGATTCTCAACCCATGATGTTTGGGGTTCAAGATATTAGATAGAAATACTAGTCGTACAGGAAATGTACGTGCCTATTTAAGGTGCTGACTTCATTCTTTTTTGAGATACGACTTAGGGCTATAGACGTCATTCTGCACTGCTTTGCCAGGGATTTATTTGTACAAATTTACAAGTGCAGTGTAGTTATACTCGGCCGCTGGCAGCACACCCGCCCGGCGTGTGCTGACGATGAGTGCGACTTGTCTCGTGCCCACATATTTCACAAATGACAGCACATGCTAAAGAGAACTGTTTTGGCGCCATTTCTATCGGTGTTTCTTGTTCTAATTTAAAGAATTGACATTCACTACAGAAAATGTAACATTCAAAATAACCATATTCGCGGTTATTATTAATTATTAGGCCAAGTTAACAAACAGGCTATCATTACAGCCATTGAACATAGGCCTCCCGAAGAAAAGGGGATATTTGTCCATAAATGCCGGGCAGGTCAAGCGTTTTAAGTCGCGACGTACGACACCTAGTAGAGAGGTACTATTCTACTCTACTAATTACACTGGGTCTCTCACCCTTCAAACTGGAACACAGCAATGGGATCACTGCTATTTGGCGGTAGAAATAGGTAAGAGAGAGGTACCAATGCAAACGACCTATTTTATGAGGTTCACTCTATGTAATCTACATGCTGCACTGTCAAACTTAAAATATTACCTCTATGAATTTAAAGTCATCTGAAGTTAACTATTTGTTTTATATATTTAAAGAGTTGGTACCCCAAAATCCTAGGTCTGGTACTAGACCATCCTGGGGAGGGGGCGAGACACATCTAATAAAACTTAATTAAGTCCAGTACTATTTGACTGACCCAAGGCGCAAATGATAGTGGTACCTTGTGAGCCAAATTTGTGGGTTGTCCCCTACAGGGGAAAATGTGTGTTTGCTCTGTGTCTGGGTGTTTAATATATGTATTCTGTTTGTGATTCCTCTGTTCTCTGATGTCCGTAACACGGGTGCTTTAGGCGACTCATCTCGGAGTCCGGATAATGTATGAAAAGTCGTGGGAATTTATTATGTGAATTTACGATAATTTCGTTTCAAAGACACCGCTGACTTTGCGTACACAGAATTTCGGAGCTTACGTGAAAACTGCTGAGGCTGTCCATCCGGTGAAATTATATTTCACGCTTTTAGTTAACTCTCGTATAAAGAGTAACTAAATTATCAACACAATCGGCCCAATCCTCTTTCATATCATTCGTTTAATGGGAGAATGTCCAAATCACAATTAGGTTGTATGCTAAATCGTCATCATATCAACCGTAGAGCGTCCACTGGTGGATACAGGCCGTTTAGGCACGTAGCTTTAATTGAGAAAGACTGCTGCATATCTACCGTTCCACAGGAACTACGCTTTTGTATAGATAAATCTGTTGGTTCCGGCACCTTGCTGACACCTGGTACAGGTGGCGGTACTATTCTGTCGGTACCAATAAGAAATATATGTTAAATCACTTAGCGGCATTTAATGGGCTGACAAGACAATTTAAGTTAATTTGAGATACATATACACAAAATAAATATAAATATTCGCCCTGGGTGGGGATTGAAACAACCAACTGCCCCTTCGGGTCCGTTCTAGAAGGTCCCTTGAGTCTGATTCCATGATCTAGGCAGCTGTGCACTAACATAGAATTAGTCGGTAACGTTTTTTGGACCCATCCACCAAAAACGCTGATACAAATAATGCAAATTGATGTCCGTCAAAAAATAAACTTGCCCGTCAGTCGGCTATCAAGTACAAATCCGAACGTGAGCCGTGCGCGGGGCACGTGAGCGGCACTCACGTGCCCCGCGCACGGCTTGCCGCCAACAGCGCACACGGACAAATGAGCGTCGCTTGCACAAAGTTTTTAGTAGCCGAAAGCTGAGATAGACACGATATGTGAGACAACCAATCATAGTTCTGAGCTGTTCAGTTACAAATCAGAGTTGTAATTTTTATATACAACGATCTAAATACCAAACAAAAATGGTTATTGCGGGCTATGTCTAGCTATAAATATGCTATACATATGCCATTATGTACTTTTTGAAGATATTTTAATGGTTTACAATACTGAAGTACATGATTTTGATCTATCAGCCAGCGTTCGCAATGTAAACGCAAACATATGTGTTTATTTACGACATCACATTAGTAGATATCTCTAAAATGATGATGAATGGATGTATTTCTACTATATTATGCATGTATCATACATATCAACTCCCTTTTAAATCACTATCTATTAATAAAATTCCGCATCAAAATCCGTTGCGATGTTTTAAAGATCAAAGTATAAAGATCTAACATAAGGACAGATAGAGAGCGGGAAGTGCCTTTGTTTTATAATATGCAAAGATTTACTACAAGGTTGCACATGGTGCGAATACCTAATTATACGCGGCAACACCTACACAACTATGATTCAAAAACATACTAATACATTGGCCAATGAATGTCAAATACGAAATAAAAAAATCAATTTCAATGGACCAACCATTCAGTACATTGTAATATCAATTAATAATATTAAAATAATTCGGAGTGGCCACTAACATAATAATAATAAATTCTTAGTTGTACATCAGACAAATGAAATTATTTAATTTAAATAAGTCCACAACATCTCATACATTGACCTGACTCCGTGATATGTCGCTTAAAGCACGCGTGTTACAGACAACAGAGGAATCACATATATACTACTTAAATACATACATTGAACATAGAACAAACATAAATATCATCATATAAATATTTGTCCTGGGTATGGGGATCGAACCAACGACCTCTTGCGTACGAGATAGGATCACTACCATCGGCGCTATCAGGCTCGTTAATTATTATGTATTAATATTATTCAATTATTTATATACATCTAAATAAGAACAATAATTGTGAAGTGCAATTGGCGGCCTCATCGCGTAGAGTGATTTCTTCTGGGCTACTTTAGAATGAAGGAGAATGAATGAAACGAAAAATATAGCGTAAAGTATATTGTAATATAGTAAATATATATATGCTATATATAGATTATTATGTACAGATAAGGAACTGAAAATGGTAATGCTCCTTCAGTCGCCGTTTTAAGGCAGGCAAGGACTGCGGGCGTCTAATACTTAGCGGAAGTGCATTCCACAAATAAACGGCCTGGGTCGTAATAGATTTGCTAAAAAAACGTTATAGAATGCATCGGCATTGTAAGTAATAGACTCTCCGATGACCTGAGAAGTTTATAGTAACATAGTCAAACAAAGGACAATTAAATCGGCACTAATCCAATAGGTTCAGGTCATGCTTGTAAAAGTAATTAATGTGCGGTAACATCAAGTAGTATTATGCTCTCAAATGTAGTAATAGCCGTGGCACTAATCAAACGTCAGTACCGGTTCCAAGGCTCCAAGGAGTTCCAAAAAATGACTCACATGGTCAAGCCGACTCTCATTTCAAGTATAGTCGACTGAGAGCCGCGTGCAGCCCGCATTCTAATGCGTACCTAACACCGGCCCGCGATTTTAAACTGACCTTGAACTAGATTCTTTAGGAAGGCGTTAACTTTGTACTCGATTTGTAATAAAACAAATATTATATCGGCCAGACATGTTGCATACATTTTGTCTATTTTTACGTGCATGCATAAGGCAATGTCATTTAGAAATGTACACCTATAATATTAAATAGAGAAAAGATTAATTTTATTTAGGTTAAATTAAAAAATACTAAATTCATTTGAAAAATGCTTTTACTAATAAAATCTTTTACAATAGAAACTTACATTCTTATGCTAAACTACCAGAACCGACAGATGGTGGTATAAACACTCTCACAGCTCAAATGCAAAGGGCGGGGATGGGCAGCAGTATCCCCGTCGCGAACCTACGCTCTGCGATTGCCAACACGCTAGCCACCACGGCAATTATGGCCAAAAGTCTTCTTTTCTTGGGAAGGCCTTTGTCTAGCTGTAGACTTCCAATGGCTGATGTGATGTTAATAAAGCAAACTTATCTTTAAACGCGGTGCATATATACAATGTGACTGTCTCTTGTTTGTTAAACTAAAAAGTCAATAACAGATTAAGCACGTCGGCGAGCGAGTCGCATTTTTATTGTTAACTTCAATAGCACTCGAGAAATGATTTTCTTTAGTGGCACACAACATCGATCTAACAATGCACCACCTGTGGCGCAACATTGCACACACTTGTCCCTTGTTATCAACGTAATGTTTACTGTGAACAATCCATTTCTATAACCCGAATAATCTACTTTAGATTTTTTTTTTATTTAACCTTCTTGTACAATATTATATTGATTATCACCTCCAGTCCCTTAAATGCGACCTCTACCGCGGCCAATCTGATACTGCAGCAGAAATGTTTACTATACTTAAAACAGGCAAACATAGTGGTTGCCAGCTAATAATTAGTTATTGAAACATCTATAGCATGGAATAAAGAAGGAAGCTGCTTTATCAGAGAGTTGGAAAGGCGTTTGGTGGACCGGCGATTGGACCACCGTTCCAGGGCTTTTCTGATGCAGACAATCTTGCTTGCTGTGGGGACTTTTGGGTCGGACATGATTCTTCTTAGAAATGCATTATTTTTGTAGAAATATAGTGCATATACCTACAATATATTTTACAAAGAAAACATGAAAAATGTATCTATAAAAATCCAGATTATTAGTGTTGATAATATTATTAACACTTAATTTGTATTACGTTTCCTTCGACCAGTTCCAAGAATCAAACCTCCAACCGATTGACACGGATTACCTAACGCTCTGACCACTGAGCCAAGTGCTACAATGGTTCGTTGTCACTATTTTTTTTATTTCAGTCTATTATATTTATTAACATTTTTAATAAATAATAATAATCTTCTGCCGTGAGGTACCGCCAGAGTAGAATAGTACCTTCCTCTGTACCAGGTATCATAAGAGGCGACTAAGGTACCAGACGCTATAGATATGAGTGGGGATCGAACCCACGACCTTTAGCGCACTAGACTAGATCACTACCATCTGCACCACCGGGTACGTCAAAATATAATAAATGCGTTCTTCATGGTCCGAGAAGTACATTTAAGGCAATCAATTAATAACTATGATTAAAAAATGGACCACCCATAGCTGCTACCGGTTGGGCAAGACAATGATCAAAGCAAACGTCTCAGTATGGCTCCAATTCGTTGTATCGAGTCAGTTGGCGAACAAGAAACAAAGAGCAGGTGTCTGTGCGCACGCGCCGACACCTGCGAGGCCGCCCGCTCTCGGTCTACAGTCGGTAACATTTTTCCTTAACACACTCCTCATGGATTGGTCCACTGGAAATATTTTACATTTTTGTGGTTTCATTGTCAAGAATTTTCCAAACGTAATAGGTTGAAACGTAAAGTCGAACTTTTACGTTTCAACCTATAGTGTAACGTTAATATGAAGTCATAAAATAAAGGTATAAATATTTTATATTCATTTAGAAATCTTTGTCTATAAAAACATATTCCGGCTTTTTCTTAAACATTTATTTTTTACAATAATAATTATTATTTCTTTTGTTCTTCCTATTCAATATAACTCGGCCTCAATGACAAATACTATAGAAATTGATTTACGAACCTAATTAGAAAGCAAATCAAAAATAAATATTTACATGATGATACAATACTTACAAAGGTCTTCTGCGTTGGTACCTCACTCTCACCAATTTCTACCGGCAAACAGCAGTGTTCGCACTTTTGTGTTCCGGTTTGAAGGGTGAAAAGGACGACTAAATAAATGTGACCTAGTATCTTTAGTTCTCAGGGTTGCTGACACGATAATGATATCCTTGTGATGACTCGAGAGTTGTATAAGATGCTCGTTTATCATCAAGCGGGCCGTATGTTTGTTTGCTGATTTCATAATATGTAAAAAAGATATATATAGATATATAACTTGTGGAAAAATGGTGTCCAAAAAGGTTAAGTTTAACAATAAGAAAATGGTTTACAATATCTAAATGCAATCAAGTCAATGTTACGAAATGACAACGACACGACGGACAGTTGTTTTCTCGTTTCCTACAATTATATCAACGCACGCTCCTTGAGGATTTTATAAGGACAATCCACTTGGTCATACAGTATACCAAAAATAGTATATATTAGAATAGATACAATTATATATAAATAACTAAAATACGGCGAGGCGCGCAGTTCCAATGCCAAAAGCAACATCAATAAATTATCACACCATACGTCACAGATATATTCAGCCAATCGCAACATAGTTGCAGATAATTCTCTATCCGTTGTCTTATATACATATATTATATACATATTTGTCTATATATACATATAGACAAATGGTTTTATACAGAGTAGCTCATATGCATAGGGCGGGGATGGGCAGCAGCATCCCAGCCGCGAAAGCTGCGGTCTCCGATTGCTTACACGCTTACCCAGCGCAGCAACTATGAGCAGAATTCCCCCTTTAGGGAGGCCTATGTATAGCAGTGGTCTTCCAATGGCTGGTATGATGATGATAATTCAGCATTTCATGAACGGGTCATTGTCATTATTGAACAGATTCGATCATTAGGGTCGACACAAAGGCTAATTCATCATCCCTAATAAACTACCCCGTTTTTAAATACTAAAATACTAACTCTGAAGACCTTATACGCATTTTGATGGAGACCACATTTTGAATTCACAATTTTACGAAACCGACTCGGTTGTTATTGAATTCTCATTATTTTGAACCTGAAGTGAGGTCACGCACAAGACTAATTAAATGGATCTGTAATCTTTTTCCGTGGTCAGGGAAATATTAAAGTAAATTAATTGACAATAAACTGTGGTCGTTGATCGTTGCGGATGATGCATACGATGATTAAAAAGAATTCAAAATTTTATATTTATATTGTATACATATATATATTTATATATATCAACAGCAAATCGTTTTATAACAAACATGCAACAGAACTTTAGTATGCATGCTATACATTATATTTAAATGTAATATTTTAACATCGGAGTACGTTTATATTAAATTCGCACCCCCCCTTTGCCCCCTGACGAGAGGATTTTCGGAAAACCTCTCGTCAGGGGGCAAACCTAAACGTCGGAACCAAACGTCGGAAGAACCTTCGTACTGAATTTCATTCAAATAACTTCTAAAACAGTAAAGTTTTGTGCTAACTTTACACTCCCGTTTTACCCCCTTAGGGGGAGAATTTATATAAATCATTTTCTTAGTGCTCCTCTACGTTATAAAAGAAGCCTATGTACAAAATGTCAAGTTTCTAACCTTTATAGTTTAGGCCCTATATTGATACATCAGTCAGTCAGTCAGTCAGTCAACCAGTCAGTGAGTCAGTCTGTCAGTCAGTCAGCTTCTCCCTTTATTTAAATAGAAGTAGATGTATAAAGGCATTATTTCCTGTCCGCACCTCAAACACATCACGATGTCAAACAGATTATCAAATGAATTTCAAATCTCATCGCTATGTTTTTTATACCTACGTGTTACTTTAATATACAAGCTATATTATTGTAAAGTTTCATCAAAACCCATTCAGTGGTTTTTACGTGAAAGTGTAACATCATACATAAATCCCTACATTCTCACAAGCTTTCGCGTTAATAACATTTAGTTAATAACATACGCAGACAAAGTCACGGGCATTCGCAAGCTGGCCGTAAAAATAAGGGCTATTAAATTTGTTGAGTGCATGCTTGAACGTGATCAAAAGCCTCTCAGCTGTTATCTGTTCCGGGGCAGTCACCGCGACCAGATTAATTGGCGCAATTCGCGGAGTGATCGCGAACCGGATCGAGCCGGTTTCGGCCAGACTCCGGTGTTAGGGGCGAGGACACACTGTGCTTCTTGGTTTTCTATCAACAGTAATATTTACATTTACAAAGGTCGATGCCAGGGTGGGGGGGCACCGGACAAATATTTACATGGTGATGTTTATTTTTGTTCTATGTCTGGGTGTAAAATATAATAATAATATACTCTTTATTGTACACCAATAAAAACAACACAAGAACATCACAAAAATGTGGAATAGTAGGTACAAGAGGCGGCCTTATCGCTAAATGCAATTTCTTACAGGCAACCTTTGGATAGAATTAATGTTAAAGCTGGTGGAAGTTAAAGGTGAATTTAGCACAACAAACATATAAACAAACATACTTACATATAAACATATACATACACACATACACATACATTCAAATAGATATACGTATTTAAGTAGAATATATGTGGTTCTGTCTGATGTCCGTACCACATGTACCTTTAAGCGACTTATCACGGTATCAGGTCAATGTATGAGGTGTTGTGGGAATTTATTTACACAAAGTCTCATACGATCATCTAATTCTGAAATAAGTTGAAGCTATATACGGATATCAGACTTCATTACATACATTTTTGTTCTGTGTAAGAATCGAACCCATGACTGTTGACGCGCAAGATAGTATCACTACCATCTTTGCCATTGGGCCCGTCTAAATTAATTTGATGCAAGATATATAGCTATTATAAACATTGATGTATGCATATAAGCAAAAGAAAATTGTATTTATTTATTTCTGACTTTGGTTGACAGATATGTTGAATCATTAAATACCGTTAAATTAATATAAAAGTCCATAATTACTGCGCTGGGCAAACGTGCTGCCCAACCTCGCCATGTATACTTCAGCTAAACTTTTTAGATCTGTCAGATCTAACATCTAAAACGGGAGGTACTATTCTACTCAGTCAATGTTACGAAATGACAACGACACGACGGACAGCTGTTTTCTCGTTTCTTACAATTATATCAACGCACATTCTTTAAGGATTTTATAAGGAAAATCCACTTGGTCATACAGTATACCAAGAATAGCATATATTTAAATAGATAC
>JACJUM010003259.1:23648521-23731452 GCA_020976665.1 Heortia vitessoides | reverse complement strand
GCGATGGGGATGCTGCTGCCCATCCCCACCCTATGCATTTGAGCTACGCTGTTTCGGATGGATCTACCGTCATCTGCCGGTTCTGGTACCTAAGTCGCTTCTTACCTGATACAGAGAGAGGTACTTACTATTCTACTCTGCGGGTACCTCACGACTCCGGTAGACTAAAAGTACTCGGAAGATATAGATTATTCCAATACGGATTTAACAGTTTATAAAATATTCGCCTATTTTCTGTTTTTATATAAACATATATTTATATATTTATTGGCATACAACTGGTCCTATGGACGTCTTGTGGCTGATATAATACATATACTCTGTATGTCAAATAAGCTAATTCAGTTTTCTTATAATAACGGAAACTGTTCCTTTCTATGCACGTACTTTTAAATTCAATCTATTCCGTTTTTCCGAATCCAATAAAACAAAGATAAGTCCGATTTCTGTAATTCCATTACAGTTAGCAGAAAGTATTGAAAATAAACATATGAATTGCTAACAATTTGTGTTGGACGTTTTCCATTTTTGATATAACGAGAATTCATAGTTTGTTTAATTATTGCAAGTTTCTTGTGCATATAAGCTGGTCTGGAATCGATATCGAGCACTAGGGAGATAGCACGCCGATAGCCTTCGAATCAATTACCTGCAGTAGAGATTCATTTTATAAATAACATTTCTCAAGTGTTAAGCAACTACAAATCAACAGGTAATATTTTCTAACAAGCGTCCGCCCGGGGCTTAGCAAACTAACGTACATTAAGAAATTAAACCCTTTTTCGCTTGAAATCCTTACTCGTCCAATTACTCTTATTTGTTTGTTTAGATAACCGACGAGGTCAAACACATTAAAATACAAGGACCATGGTGTATATTTCTCTCTTCGATTGCTACGGAAGGTTTAGAAGATTTGGTATGCATATAGCATCCTCTAACCTACATAAAATTAAACTTGTAAAATATATTAAATTGAGTTATATACACTTATTTATTACAATACTATGTAGAGATAGACCTCTCACAAAGGCCATCTGCGTACCTCACTGTTACTTTATTATTAGCGGGCCCGATGACACTGATGGTTTTGATCCTGTTTTATGCGCCAAAGGTCGTGAGTTCGATCCCCGCCCAGGACAAATATTTATATTGTGATATTTATGTTTTTTCTGTGTCAGGGTGGTATGAGGGTTCAAACCTTCCACGCACTGACGTACGGATTACCGTAAATTAGTCTATCTTTGCCATGAGGTAGGCATAGTAGAATAGTACCACCTTCTGGACCAGGTATCGTACATAACGACTAAGGTACCGGAACCGACAGATGGCGGTATATCCTTCCGGAACTGTATAGCTCAAATGCATAGGGCGGGGATGGGCAGCAGCATCCTCGCCGTGAAGCTATTCTTTGCGATTGCCCAGCTAGGCAATTATGAATATTCCCCCTTTCTTGTGGAGGCCCATATCCACCAGTGGATTTGAAATGGATGATGTGATGATGATCAGTCATATATCAGAGCTACTGAATGGCAGTATATGTACATATATATACAGATATACTGACAGACATTTGTCATTGAATGGTTTACGAATTCCAAAACAATTTTGAACTCAATACCAAGCGTTTAAAGTTTAGTATGGATTGGGGAATTTCGCAAAGTTTGGTCACCTTGGTGAATCGGCGATGTTGTGTGGACGAGCGGCCGCGTGCTTCAAGTCAACAACTGTTTACTCCGTGATCTTAGTCGAAACAAAATCAACATGAATTCGTGTGTAAATTAAATGTGATAAGTAAACGAGAAACGATAGAACACGACTCCTATAAATACACGAGGTGTGAATAATGCGTTAGAACGCGCGTTTTCACAACTGTAAATAATTTTCAATATTTTTCCATTCATGCCTACACAGGGATTTTCCATTCCACGAATTTCATATTTGTGGGAGTTGTTGGTGTGACTTTAAATGTTAACTCAATAAACTGAATAAAATTTAAATTTTATCTATGATAGTATTATAGTTTCGCAAAAGATAAAAAGCCGTGAGGTACCGGCAGAGTAGAATAAACCTACCACTGCACCAGGTGTCATAAGAGGCGACTAAGGTATCAGAACCGGCAGATGGCTGACATATCCATCCGAAATAATGCAGCTCAAATGCACAGGGCAGGGATGGGCAGCAGCATCGCCTTTTCGAAAGCAGCGCTCTGCGATTGTCAACATAATTTCCCAGTACGGCAAGGAGAGACCTATGGCCTTAATATTTTATGAAGAAGCCTATGTCCAGCAGTGGATTCCTGATAGCTGGTATGATGATGGTGATGATGATAATGATGATGATATATATTCATATTATAGTTTTATGTCATAACGTGTAAATATAACGAGTCACATCGCAAATCTTCTGTAGCACAGTTATCATTCATTACAATATTATTCATTATCATTTTAAATGTATCAGGTAGTTGCTGATAAAATTAAACATCCAGCTTGACAAGACCATCCATCTAAACTTTGTCCCCGTGAATTAAATATTATATACGTCAGTCTATCAGGATCTGCAGGTGTACCGGGATCAAATATTGGCTATGGCCGTTCCTGGAAATTTCATCGAAATTGCAACCCGGCTTAGTCCAGTGACACACGGACATGTTGCATGTATAACGTCACAAACAGACCCGGTTATTTTTACATCATCAGCATCGTCATCATACCAGCCATTGGAAGTCCACTGCTGGACAGAGGCCTTTCCAAGAAAAGAGTAATTATATAATTATCGCGCTGTGCAAGCGTGTTGGCAATCGCAGATCGCAGCTTTCGCAACGGGGATGCTGCTGCCCATCCCCGCCCGGTACATTTGAGCTACACTGTTTTGGATGGAAACACCACCATCTTTCGGTTCTGGTACCTCAGTCGCCTCTTACGACACTCGGTACAGGGGAAGGTATGCCGATACCTCAGGGTTTAGTACCTCACCTCACCTCTCACCTATTTCTAACACCAAATAACAGTGTTTGCTGTATTCCGGTTTGAAGGGTGAGAGAGGTAGTAAAATTACTTGTTAATGTAACATAACATACTCAACTCACAAGGTTGGCAACGCGTTAGTGATGTAATTGTGATATTACGAGCGTCTATAGGTTGTGGTAATGTTTACTATCAAGGGGGATGTACTATTCGACTTTGCTGGTGCCTCACAACTAATATAACGGCAACAACATCATATAAACATTTGTCCTGGGTGCGGATCGAACCCACACCCTTTGGCGGGCAATAAAATCACTACCATTTGCGACATCGAGCCCAACTAATTATTATCTTTCAACAAACGGATACTTGAAAAAACGGTATAGAAATGGCGATATTCTATGTAAAAAGTCTGATGAGTGATGGCAAGTCAAAGGCAATAGACAGGTGATGTGTTTTCAATTGCCCATCATACAGGGGCCAACGGCACAGTCCCAAAGGCCCGGTGACCCGATCGTTGGCATTTACGGCGCGTGGGTGGACATCCAGCGGATTTTTGCATCCACCATTATGACGCGTCTTATTGTATTTGACGGTATGTGCTGGTATTTCAATGGCATCGACATTTTGTTCGCATTTCCCACAACATCGCATACGTTGACCTGTCTCCGTGATAAGTCGCTTAAAGCTCTTTATGTTACGGAGATCAGACAACAGAACAAACATATATATATTACTTAAAAGCCTATACACAACACCCAGATACAGAGCAAACACAAATATGATCATATAAACCAGGTCAAATGACCTGGGGAGGGATCGGACCCAGGATATTTGTCGCCCAAGTTAGGATCACTATCGTCTGAGATTCTCAAAAAATCTTTGAATTTGAAATTGAATCTCGGATGCTTTATCCACTTTCGGGTTAAAAACAAGAAAATATTACTTGAGTCTTGAGTCATTCGCTGCTTACAGTTTCTGTAAAAGTACAGAAATACTAACAATATATATATACCTATATTACAGTTAAAACTTGTTTTTAAATAAAATATGTCTTTCCTAGTTCATCATACCAGCCATTGGAAGTCCATTGCTAGACATAGGCCTCCCCAAGAAAGGGGCAATATTGCCTATAATCGCCGCGCTGGGCAAGCGTGTTGGCAATCGCCGAGCGCAGCTTTCGCAACGGGGATGCTGCTGCCCATCCCCAACCTGTGCATTTGAGCTACACTATTTTGGATGGATATACCGCTATCTGTCGGTTCCGGTACCTTTGACGCCTCTTCAACACTGGTACAGAGGGAGGTACTATTCTACTCTCCCGGTACCCGAGCAGTAGTACCTATATATATATATATATATATATATATATATATTGTAGGTAAAGACAGGAATGCTATGCTATTTGTTTTTAATGCGAGAGTGAGTGAAGCATCTGTTATTAAAGTAGTTACCCTTTTATCTGAGATGCTTGGAGAGTCTCAGATGGTGGTGATCCTACCTTGTGCAGCAAGGGTCGTAACTTCGATCCCCATCCAGGACAAATATTCGATGATATTTGTATTTACCCTGATATTTGTATCTGGGTGTTGAATTTTTTCAACTAATTATTATATTTATGTTCGTTATGTTGTCTCATATCCGTAACACAAGTGCTTTAAATAATTAATCACTGACCCTAATCAATGCATAATATGCTTCTAGTATTACAAAGGCATTAAAACTTAGTTCTAACTAGGATTAACGCATTCTATGCAAAAACTAGAGTTAGAACTGTGACTTACGCAAAACGTTTCGTACCACCGTGTTGCCCGCAGTAAACTTCTACACAACAGAACCGATTTTAATCATTGTTTGCGTTCTCTGTACAGTTTGATCGAAGCATTCGCACATCTTGAATATGAAATTTGACACTGTGAAAGTAAATGCGGAGGAAGTGAACAAAGATATTTCTTTTATAGAAAAACTAGCATCGCCTCACAGTTTAACCGCCTTAATTAATGTAACTTACAGACTAACTTAGTAACCCTACCCCTTTAAGGGATTTTCGAAAACATATACGTGTTCCATGACTTTCTATAAACAAACATACTATAATTCTCATATTTACATAAAGAAAAAAGGAACCCTTAATGAATTTATCAATTCGGACCAGCTGTTAGCGCGTACAAAATTTTCAGCTTTATAATTCTAGTATAGACGAGCTAGTAATGGATAAAATTAATTTTTATTTATTTAAAAAAGTCCATAATATAATAAATCAATCAAAATAATCGTTACAGTGAAGTAAACATTAAATTGTCTATGGTCAAGGAAATATCGCAAGAGGTTTAACAAAATTTAATAAAGTCGAATTTCGACCACCACATTTTATTTGGTATCCCGACGTGGACTATGTCCGCTATGCCGCAGTTATTCAGAAGCCAAAGAGAAACAAACAATTCGCAGTGACAACAAAAAAAACAATCCGATGCCAATTCTAAATCTGCAAGTGAAACACAATGCGGTAGTTCGCTGTGTACCGCCGCACCAATATTCGCCGAAGCCACTCGCTTCCATTTTTATTGGGTACCTTGGTATCACAAGCCCAAAAAAAATATCGAGCGCGTAATTGGGGACAAGCTTGCTCAGAAGTGGAGCCGTTCGGTACCGGCGGAGTAAAATAGTACATCCCTCGTATTGGGCGGGGATGGGCAGCAGCATAACCATCGCGAAAGCTCCGCTCTGCGATTGCCAACAGGCTCGCCTAGTACGGCATTAATTGTCAAACAGTGGACTTCCAATATGGATGATATGACGATTGCTACAAACTAGAACATTGATCTGTTGACGGTATTAGTTGTTCAGCATTGGCTGCATATAATTCGCTTTGACAATATTATAACATTTATTTTCTGAAAATATTTAATTTTAAACATCTGTCTAATAATAGATTTTTTTGTCATATTGACTACATTGTTTAATAGTGACTTTGCTTCTCATCATCATTTCAGCCGATGTAAGTCCACTGTTGGATGTCCACTGCTGGCCATCCCAAGAAAAGGTCTACTGCCTAAGGGGGAATGAGGCCATCCAGCAGTGGATATGCTATATTGATGATTGATTAGGATCATTTATTTCCATTCAACTCCTGATTGATTCATGTTTTTCGAAAAATAGGCACCTACATTGAGCTGGGCAGAGACTTAGGATCTCCACTTTCACGAACTTGGCATACCTCTCTTGCTTCCCATTACTCGCACTAGTCCATTCTTGGTACTTCCGGTATTGGCATAATTTTTAATACCTCTTCCACGTGGTTAAAATAGGTTCGCCTCGGTCGTCCTATACCGACTCTTCCATTCATTCCAACTTATTTTAGACATATCTGTCTAATAATCTGGTCACTTAATATTTTTATATATTAACAGTGTTTTCATCTTTCACGTTATGCGGCATTCGACTGAACTTAATTGTATTTGAGGCAGCATTACAGCCTCGAGGCAATATATGCCAAATCATATTATATTTGCATATGCATCCGTGAACACCGAAGGACGTTACAGAGTTAGCGGGGCTCAAGAACCCGAACTAGGTCAACCATTTTGCGTCCAGCTCCAGTCCAGGAACCAGGCAGTCTAAAGTTTTTCACCTCGTGAGAAATGGTACAAATATATAAAATAAATGAATTCACAAAACACTTCATATGATATAACCAGTATTCGTTATTTAATTATTATATTTGTTTATTTGTTAAATAAGTTGTATTTTTCTTTATTTGTGTATTTTTATGTAATTTTATTATTATATGGACATATATAGTATTAGATATTTTTTATATTTATAAAATTTTGCAAATATTGCAATATTTGTATTATAATTTAGTTTTATTTTTTACTTTGTGTAATTTTCTGTGTACAACTAAGAGTATATTATTTTTATCATCATGATATTTACATGAAAAATCAACTTGTCCCAAGTTTCCCGCCTGATGATCTGATTTTTCGGGCCTCTTCATTCTTAATTTGATCGAACAAGTTGTTCACACAATCAACGAACATACTGATTCATAGATGATTTTGCATATTTCATTGGGTGACCTAAATATATGAAGGTAACGATTAGTCATTCACTGACAGACAGAATGATTAATTAGGAAAGGTTTAGGTCTATTATTCATGGGGCAAATGTTGAACATGTTCCATATAGGGTTTACTATCATCTCACAAACGATTAAAAATCTAATAATTTTCACAAAATTTCATTCGACAGAGTTCCATTTTAGCCAACATTTCACTACGTAATATACTATTTATTTTACACCAATAAAAACAACACAAGAACAACACAAACATATAGAATAGTAGGTACAAAAGACGGCCTTATCGCTAAATGCAATTTCTTACAGGGATTTCTTAAAGCATGCAATATTTTAATAAATAGATTGATTCAAGAGGAAGGTTTATCTATATAATATACATGCATAATATTGTAGAAAGACACAGATTTATAGGATATTTATTTATTTATTTATATATTGCACACATACATTTAAAGGTGTTACAGTATATAATAGTAGTGTGGTACATGATTCTGTCAGGGTGTCGCTAAACATACTTCAAACTAATGGAATTGAACTTAAAACTGTAATTTCACATGCATTCGACCTATACGAGCTTTCCGTGAGTCATTTCATTTTCCTTTAGAGTGTAGTACGATTTTTTGATGAGATTTTCCTTTAATTTACTTTTAAATACATTGATATTGCTTTCAATTTTAGTCGGTTTTAGAATCTTATTATATATTAAAATTGATCGGTATGATAGACTATTTCTAATTTAGGGTGGGCCAAAATAATATTGGCGGCGGTGATTTTTATTGTTTTCAAAAAGGTATCCCATGTGGTGTTCATTTTTTGCGATTACATTACAAACGCTGCCTGAAACCGACGAGATAAATACAGTGTACAAAATACATTAAAATAACTAAAAGAAAGTCCGCAATGTCATATATATATCTCTTATTACAGCCATTGGAAGTCAATAAAGAAGGAAGACATAGACCTCCCCAAGAAAGGGGGAATTTTGCCCATAATTGCCGCGCCGGGCAAATGTGCAATCGAAACTTTCACTACGGAGATGTTGCTGCCCATCCCTACACTCACCATTTGAGATTCACAGTTTCGGATTGATATACCGCCATCTGCCGGTTCTGGTATCTTCCTCTGGTACAGAGGGAGGTACTATTCTACTCTGCCGGATCCTGTCGGCTGAGAAGAATAGTGCCTCCCTCTTATCTTCGTAACACCCATGCGGTTCGCTAGTTTGTAGAAAATAAATCATTTGGATAATACAGGTTTGTTTGAATTACTAGGAAATATTTCAACTAATATATTATTTTTCGGTTCTTTCCGTTATTTTTTTGTTGTGGACGCATTTCATACCCAACCTGATAATTTATTTTTAAGTATTATATTTGTGATGCTCGCAACGCGGGTGCGTTTAGCGACTTATAGACTCAGAGTCAGGTCGACGTGTGAGATATCGTGCGACTTATTTGTAACCCGATGACAATAGCCCTCGGCAAGTGCCATCCTTAAATGGCGAGATTTAAATCAAATTATCGTGTTGAAGCTACAATGACTTGACTGACAGAGTACTTGCAAATTGCAGTGTGTATCAGGGGTCAATTTACGCTGGCCACCAGTTCAGCCGAATAGAAAACTCGTGCAAATTGAGCCAACCTTTTATGAAGTAATCAGTATTGAGGATATTTCAGGGCGGTGCAAGAGTTAACAATCTCTTTGTACTTGCTGCCATCAACCTTGAGCCTAATAACAAAATAAATAGGGCTATATTCAAAGCCTTATTCCTTCGTGTGTTCCATTTTACATCCCTCAGCGTTAACTACGAGACATAAGGGTGCGAGTTCGTTTTCTAATAGAAAAATGAGTGAGACAATTGGAATTCTTGTACTGAAGGTAGTGCTTAATTATCATTTAATATGTACATAAAAAAAATTAACGTTAATTTACATATCATCATCACTATTATACCAGCCATTGGAAGTCCAAGCGTGTTGGCAATCGCAGGGCGCAGCTTTCGCGACTAGGATGTTGCAGTCCATCCCTGCCCTTTGCGTTGAAGCTGCACTGGATTTTTTCGAATGGATATACCGCCATCTGTCGGTTCTGGTACCTTCGTCGTCTCTTACGACACCTGATGCAGTGGGAGGTACTATTCTATTCTGCCGGTACCTCACGTCACGTACATATATTTATTTGTATGACCATATTTATATTTGTTCTGTGTCTGGGAGTTAAATGTATGTAACACAAGTGCTTGAAGTAACTTACCGCGGTATCAGGACATTTAATGTATGGGATATATCTTTATCCAATTAAATCGTAACATGGCTTACAAAATTGCTTTGATCATAGACTAAAACCAATATTCCAGAATTTATAACAGATTTTGCCGTCCGATCGTCGCTCCTGACGGGAATTGATTGACAACAGAAGCCAGGGGCAGTTTGCATGTCTGATTTCAATCCATAGCAAAGGGTTGAAATGCTACGGGTCTGTCATGGCTAAAATTTAACGGCCAAAACAGTCCTATTGCAGATTGTCCCGAAATTACTAGTATTGCAGATAATAGATTATGGTTGCAATCAATGGGCTTTGACTTTGCGACTAATATCTCATGCTAATTATGAACAGGAAAGATTTGTTTGTTTGTTTGTTGCATTTTCAGTCAAAAACCAATGAACCGATGTTAAAAAAAATTCACCACTAAAGAGTTTAGTCTTTAGAAAGCAACATAGGCTTTATTGTAAAAACGATTTAGAACATGTATGTTTGTAACGAACAAACTCGGAGATTACGCAACTCCTATCACGAACTCTTTTATAAATCACATTTCTAGCAATTGGTATAGGTAACATCTTATACCCCCATATGGCCACGGGGAGGGGAATAACGGGAATGCCAGCAACCGCAAAGCGCAGCTGGTGTTCAATAATGGATACAGGCTGTCCTTTAAAAAGGGAGGCTCGAAGACGGGCTTAGTAAGATGAATTATTAGTACTTAATATGAGTTTCTAAACGTAATCGTGCATAAAAATACTTAAGCAAGATTTTGTTTAGGTGTTAAGTCTTAACCCTCACCGCAGGGAAGGTTAGATTTTTGACTATAATCTATCTGGTGTAAATACATATATTTATAATAATATTTATTACATAATCCGGACATGAAGAATACATATGATTATAAAAAAGCTACGGCAGCTGTGCTAGTATTATTCTGTGCTATTGCGCGTCATAATTTTAAACTGGAATGTTATTTTCTTTATTGGTGTACGCACAATGAAGGACGGTCCCGATTGGCGCAGAAGGTGGCGATCCTGTCTTGCACAACTAAGGTCGTGGGTTCGATCACCACCCAGGACAAATATTTATATGACGTCATTTATGCTACTTCTGTGTTTGGATAATAAATATATGTATTTAAGTCGTATATTTGTGACTCTTGTTCGTTGTCTGATTAAACACGCGTGCTTTAAACGGCTTATCATGGAATCAGGTCAATGTATAAGATGTTGTAGGAATAATAAAATAAATAATCTCGATTATTATTTCAGCAGAACACTAGATATACTTTGCAGTTTCTCTCGGGTCGTACCGTTGGCCCCTTTCTTCTCGCTCGGCTGTCGAGGGTCGGGGCGTGATTTCAAATAACTTAGGTCACTCAGTAATTGGGCTGCTAAATACAAATGTATACAAAACAAATCCGATCGATTGCACTTGAGAACGGCAAATTCTTTCACTACACTTCACTCATTAAAGGCTAATATTTAAAGAGGATTATATATACAAAGTAACTATAGTGTTATATCTATAATCAATGCACGCGGGCGAAGCCGGTGCAGGTCGACAGTTAATTATAATAATATTTCTAATACAATGTCTGATCTCTCCAACCTAACAATAACTTTCAATATGTTTACGGCATCCGCTGCGAAAATAATGTAACTTTAACTGGCTTGACGGCATAGATGGTAGGGATTCTATCTTTGAGGGGGTTGTGGGATCGATCCCCACCCATTGCAAATATTTATATAATGAATATTAATATTTGTTCAGTATCTGGGTGTTATTTATATGTATCTGAGTATTATATATGTAATTCCACTGTAGTCTGGTATCTGTGATACAAGCTACTTATCTCGGAGTCATTTAGATGTATGTCGTGTTTATTTATTATAGTATAATAAATATAATAATAAATTGCCATAACATCTCATACATTGACCTGACCAGACATAGCAAGTCGTTTAAAGCACGCGTGTTAAGGACGCCAGACAACAGAGGAATCACAAATATACTACTTAAAGATATATATTTAATACACAGAACAAACATAAATGGCATCATATAAATATTTGTACTGGGTGGATGGAACCCATAACTCTTGGCGCACAAGATCGGACCACTACCAACTGCTTCTTCAGGCCCGTCGTATTATTAACGTCGGTGACGTTCGCCAGGCGGCGCCACTGTATATGAAGTACCTGATGCCCTAAAACTGCTTGTGAAGACAAATTTACTGTGTAAAAAACAGATGTGTTCTTTCTTTTCAGGAGGCAGAAGAATGGGCGCGTCGCCAAAGTGGCCCTATGGTCAACCCCTCTTTCGAGCCAGATGACTTCTTGCCACAAAGGTACGTCTCACATTATTTTCACTCAAGAGTAGATTTAGCGTCATTATCAAAATCATACCAGCCATTGGAAGTTCACTGTGGGACATAGGCCTTAGAAGGAATTTTGCCCATAACTGCCGCGCTGAGCAAGCGTGTTGCTGCTGCCCATGCCCGCCCTGTGCATGATCTGCACCATTCCGGATGGATATATCTGTTGGTTCTGGTGCCTTAGTCACCTCATACTACACCTGGTGCAGTGGGAGGTGCTACTCTACTCTGGCATCTGATCTATCCAACTTCCCTTCTACACTTTCCTATTATCATGCATCGATCCCTCTACCCCGAGATCATCGTTCGCCATTCATGCCGGAGATGAGTACATCCGTGATACTATTATAGGTATACTAAAAGCTGTAGCCCCTATTTTATAAAATATAAACTAATTATATCAATCTACATTCACGATATAGTCACTTATGTATACAAAAATATAACTTTTTTCAATTTAAGCAACTAAGAGTGTACTTGTACAACAAACTACCCACAGACATTTAACAAAAAATAAAGACACCTAATAAAACTGTGCTTTTACAATCTGTAGAGAAGAGTCAAGAATATTTTAACAACAATAGGACACAGATGTAACATATAACATAAATAAATAGAACGGTATCTATAATGTATGTAAATACGTAGAGTAATGTAATGTAATAACTATTTGCAAACAAATAAATCAACAAATTGTTGTGAGGAAGCTTTCACTCAATCCACAATGCCCACAGGGCCATCTTATGTGATATTTTAACGTCATTTTAAAAACCTCCGTTTACAAACATGTGCAACAAATATATGAATTACTTAAATAAATGCCTCCATCCCTCTCACTGGCACTTAACTACACACAAACACGCATTCCTTTCGTAGAGTAACACCGATCGCACTTTGTGCAAACAACCGTGCCGAGGTCGAGCTTCAGGGGCGCCTTCGGGTGATCGTCATCAATACCGCTAAGATCTTTCAAACCCTGCGGGTAGCGGGAGCGGGAGTTTAGTAGCAAAAATTATACTAGTTACTTATTGCCGTGAGGTAGCGGTGGAGTAGAATTCAACCTCCCCATGTACCAGGTATCGTCAAAGGCGACAAGGGTACTAGAACCGGCAGATGGCGGTGTATCTATCCGCAAGAGCGTAGCCCAAATGCACAAGGCGTGTTTGAATAGCAGCATCCCCGTCCCGAAAGCTTTGCTCTGCGTTTCCCACACGCTTGCCCAGTCCGGCAATTAAGGGCTAAATTCCCTCTGTCTTAGGGACGCCTTTGTCTATCAGTAGACTTCCAATAGCTGTAATGATGACTAGGTAGTTATTAACTTGGGATTCTATTTAATTTTAAATAACCACTCAACTTTTTGTACCGACAACTAGCATTGTTCGCATTGGGGTTCCGGTTTGAAGGAGAGGTGAGAGCACGGTGCAGTTACTGCGTAATAACGTCTTCAAGTCACAAGGTTGGCACGCGTCTATTGGCGGTAACGTTTAATACCAATGGCATGATAGTTTCGATAATAATAATTATGCTCGAACATAAACAATAAGTTAAATATTTAAATACAAACTTTATTTCATTTCTCACAATTTCTTTTTATCTCAAGCGTTAGAAACATTTTGACATTCAATAAGACCAAAAAGAATTTAATTACTAAAGCCGTAGTCGTATACACAAAGGTCTGAACCTCAAAATCACTATAATATCAGCCATTGACAGTCCACCGGTGGACATAGGGATGAAAGAAATGGGGAATATTCTGTATAATTGCCGCGCTGAATAAACGTGTTGGCAATTGCATAGCGCAGCTTTCGTGACGTGGATGCTACTCCATCCCCGCCCTTTGCATTTGTACTGCACTGTTTCAGATGGATATACCGCCGTCTGTCAGTTCTGGTACCAAAGTCGCCTTTTACGACACCTTGTACAAAGGATGGTACTGTTCAACTCTGCCGATACATCTCTCTTAACTATTTCTACCATCAAATAACAGTGTTTGCTGTGTTCCGGTTGGAAGGGTGAGAGAGGCAGTGAAATTAGTTGATAATGTGACATAATATCTTCAAGTCACAAGGTTGATAGTGATATCCTTGTGGTATTACGATCGTCTATAAGCTGCAGTGACGCTAACTATCAAGAGGTGCCCTAGTCGAACTGGTCTAATTAAAAAATGCAGAATCTAATGTTTCATGATGCAGTTTTTGCTACACATATATTTTATTAGAATACACAAACACTTTAGTAAATGGAATAAATATTTTATAAGTGTTGAATGTTTTACCAGTGGCCGGTGGTAGGTAAGTTTGAAAACTAAACAAGCCAGACAGGGTGTCCACACCTCGGTGGCGGACTGGAGCAGGACACGAGATCTCTTCCGAGCATTTACCACCACGTTGTAGGGGCTAGTGTGACAAGATATCATTACTGCACAACACGTGTGTCATTCTCAACCGAATATCCGCCATTGAAACTATTGTTGTTAACGTCACCAGTTAATAGCCTATTGTATTTTTATATGGAAGGGATAAGTGGACGGAGCATCGCAACTAGCGGACTATTTGAAACAAGCAACAATTATTTGCCTGCTAAAATCGGCAGACGTCTATTTCGCCATGACGTCTAGTTTCCAATATTCCGATCTCATTAATGATAATATTATAAAGTTGAAAGATTTATTTGTTTGTTAGTTACGTTTTAACTCAGAAATTATTGGACCGATTTCAGAAATTCTTTCACAATCAGACAGATACTTCTTTACAAAAAAATACTGGCTTTGACATACTTTCAAAAAAACAAAAGTACTCTATCGAAAATAGTGCTAAGTAAATATGATTTGTATTTTTATACATCCTTACTAATATTATAAATCCGAAAATAAATATGCCTGTCTGTCTGTTACGCAATCACGCCTACATTACTGAACCGATATAAATAATATTTAGTACACAGATAGTCTAAAGCCTTAGAAAGGACATAGGCTACTTTTTCATTTGACATAAGAGTTGTGAAGGGTCGAAATGGGAGATGAAAAGTTGTATGGAAGTATCGCTATTGTTAGAGTTAGAAGATTAAAACTTATTATTTAGGCTATAACTATAAGATTCAAAGTTTATATAAGTTAAAGTATGACCGCGGACGATGTCGCGGGCACAGCTAGTTTTCAACATACTCAGAAATAACTGAACTCATTTCCAAATGACATTAACCGCAAGTGACATAGGTAACATTGTATCCCGATATTGTCTCGGGAAGGGGGATTACCGAAGTGAAACCAAATTCCTCTCTAGGTATATGTTCTAATTTCTAAAGGAGAAACTAGATAGAGGTATCTATCTATAAACGATATAGAAATAGCCCACAGAAGATGCTAGAAATAATTTAATAAGTCTTTGACCTCAAGACCGGCTATGAACAGCCTTGCCTCTGAGTTATTCAAGGAATATGTTAAAATAAGCTTATCTCCAAAGCTTACAATGACGTTAAAGATTATGTCAACGACAAAACTGCTTGGGGTTGACCTGTTTTAACCACAAGTTTTAAGACAATGGTTTGTTAGCGCCAACGCCGGTGGGGTTATATTAGCGCTAACTACGGCACAGGTGGTGTTAGTAAAACCTTTATCAGCACCAGTTTTTCTTGCAGATTCCTTTCTGATGGGTCGCGTAATGAACTTGTAGAAAACTTAGTTTTAAGAGTCCTCTGATGCCGCAGACTTGATTAAGGTGGGCCTAACGAAATTATCTATGTGTTAGATGATTTTTAAGATACCTTGCGTCATCAGGGTTTTCTGAATTATATGCTTCCTTATTGGAAACATTAATGTTATTATTATTGCTTGTAATGGGCCTACTTTAATAAAGTATATTGGATTTTACTTTGACCTTGAATTAGATTGCACACTCAACTCTTAACAGGTGTAGTGATCACGTCCGCTAATTAATTAATTGGAATGTTGGTCAGATTGTCCACATTGACAGCAAACACTTCCAAATTGTAAACTGAAGCCGGCGGTAAACAATATTTGGCGCAGTTTAACGTATATACCCACGCACAAAACGTGGCCCGACTGTGTGCTTTACATTCAATGTCTGGCCCATTTGGAAAGGTATTAAATTAATGAATGGACCACGCGCTCGGCGGCGGTGTTGCGGACTCGTTAAATCCTGCAAAAGGGTGGCTAAATATCTCCTTGTGTTTTACTCTATATTCGTGTTTTACATTATGCAACCGGTATATTAGTTGGAAGCACCGCTGCGAGCCTTCACTCACGTAATTAATTCCCTTCCCCGTAACAATATGTGGATACAATATATCACCTAAGTCACTTGCTGATAGTGTATTATTTGTATTCATAAAGTGAGAAATTAGTTCTAATACAAATTCCGTTTTAAGATTAGCAACTAAATTTCATCATTCTAGCCATTAAAGGCCTCTGCTAGACATAGGCCACTTCAAGATAGAAGGATTTTTGCCCCTAATAGCCGCGCTGGACAAGCGTGTTGGCAATCGCAGAGCGCAGCTTTCGCGACAGATATGCTGCTGCCCACCCCCACTCTGTGCATTTGAGCTGCACTTTTTCCGATGGATATACCGCCATCTGTCGGTTCTCGTACCTTAGTCGGGCGGAGATGGGCAGCAGCGTCCCCGTCGCGATAACTGCGCTCTGCGATTGCCAACACGATTCCCAGCGCGGCAATTATGGGAAAAAAGGCCCTCTATCTTGGGATGGTCCGGAGTCAGCAGGATTGAATCAAAACCGTAGCGAAATCAAATTTTACAAAGTTTGCATGCAACTCGAAACCTTACTCCCTTTTTTTTCTATCTTCTTTACAAGACAAACGACTACGGGCTCGCAATAACGTGTAATGAAAATAAAACATTTTTTATTATGACGTCGGCAAACAAGAATACAGTCCGTTTGATCGTAAACGTGACCGCAGTCAAAATTCGCTCGTGCCATCCCAAAGATATCACTAGCGTACCGCAAACCTTGTAAACTGAAGATAGAATGTCACATTTACCTAGTAATTTCACTGCATCTAACCCTTCAAACCGAAGCACAGCAATCCGAGCACTGCTACTTGATGATAGAAATAGGTGAGAGTGAGGTGCCAATGCAGACGACCTTTATTAGAGGTTAATTTTTCGTCCTATGATCCGTCAAGCACAGATTATATCATTACTTTAATTCTCTCAGAGATTACTGTTTAATTAGTATGTCTATTAACGTTTCCATTTGCGCTTGATGGGAACATTATTAAATATTCCGTATGAACAGAGGCTTAAAATTTACAGAACATCCTCTCAGAATATATCAAGCTCGTATAGGACGTCAACATCATATCAGTCATTTGAAGTCCACATTTGGGCTCAGGCTTACCCACGAAAAGTACTGCCCATAATTGCCGCGCCGGGCAAGCGTGTTGACAATCGCAAAACGCAGCTTTCGAAATAGTGGTGCTGCTGCCCTTCCCCGCCCTGTGCATTTGTGCTACACTAATTCGGATGGATATACCGCCATCTGTCGGTACTAGTACCTTAAACGCATCTTATGACACCTGACACAGAGGGAGGTACTATTCTACTCTGACGGTAGCTTACGGGTCATAATGATACACATTGTTTTTACGTGGTCACGAGCTTTCTGTTAACTTCGCACTTGTAAGGCATACCTGTGGTCGAAGGAAGGCATTTGAGCAATCTACATGCCATGTGGATAACACAGACAGAGTAATCTAAAGCCTACAACTTACTCGAACCCAAATAGTGTTAATTAAAATCAGTAGTATACAATTATATATATATATATATAGTCCGTGCTGAACTCGATAAAGTGAATATATATAAAAATATATATATATATAATGTATAAGTATATAACCAATTATATGGAAAAGAATACAAAAGCATTAAAATTGTAAACCACGATTCCACGTACTACTGTAAAATGCTTTTTAAGAGGTCGGTGAGAGGTTTTGCACATAAAATAATATTAATAATTTTAGAATAGTAGCTTTTATTGATAAAAACACAGTATATTAAAGAAATACTTTAATATACTGTAAGTAGATGAATAAAAAAAATATTTATCAACTTACAGTACATTTCTCCGGTCTTTCTATTCAATGTGTTTGTAAAGAAAAAGTCCCTTTAAGTTCTTACAACAACTTCAAAGAATTTATTTTCTAAAGAAATATACGTTGGAAATGAACTAGATGTTAAAACTATATGCGAAAATAAATATTCTTAATATCAGCCAAAGGACGTCCACTGCGGGCCGTAGATCGTCCACTGCTGTAATAATAATATTCATACAACATGTCATACATTGACCTGACTCCGTGGTAAGCCGCTTGAAGTACGCGTGTTCCGGATATACTACTCAAATACATATTTTTAACACCCAGACACAAGAGAAACTTGAATCTCGTCATACAAATATTTGTCCTGGGTGGGTATTGAACCCACAAACGTCCATTGGCGCAAAAGACAGGATCACTACCGTCTGCGCCATCGGGCCCGGCACACGCTTAACCAGCGCCAGGTGTGGTGAGAGGCGACTGAGGTAACAGTACCGACAGATGGCGGTATATCCACCCAAAAGAGCGTAACTTAAATGCACAGATGAACTGCACTATCCCCGTTACGAAAGCTGTGCTTGCAAACACGCTTGCCCAACTCTGGAAGGCTTATATTCAGCAGTCGACTTCCAATAGCTCATATTGATGACGACTCTCTCATAGGAATTTGTCTTTGTTCCTTATTAAAATATGTTTTAGATAGAAATATACGTAAACTTCAAAATATTTTATTATTGTAGTCATTTAGTTTATCTAAAAATCAAAACACTTTGTACATAGGATTAAATTATATTTGGTAACTAACGGGCAATCTGAAATAACTCGATAACCGAAACCTGAATAAAATTACACCTTTATATATTTAATATCCCTGATCCAGCGGAAAATATAAAAGCGTAATTATCGCACAGCGTAGTGCTGCGGTCGGCAACCAATTATAGCTGGGCCATTTATCCGAAATACATATTCACATGAGGTAGACCTCACACATGTCTGCATTGGTACCGCACTCTCACCTATTTCTACCGGCAAACAGCAGTGCTCGCATTGCTGTGTTTCAGCTTAAAAGGTTGAGAGGCAGTGAAATTACTGTGTAATGTGACAAAATATCTTTAAGTCGCAATGTTGGTCGCGCTAGTGATATCCTTGCGATATCACGAGCGTCTTTAGTCTGCGGTGACGCTTTACCTTGTCGAACGATGCGATAGTTTTACAATTTTTGGGTATTGACCTATCGATTATAATCAAATACAGCATAAGCAACTACCACCAAAAATTGTAATAAACTTAAAAGTTAATTATAAGAGGTTAACTCCAAATTGAAAGACAATTGCGGGCCGCAGAGAGATAGCCTTCGGTCTGCTTGCTTAGTTAAAGGCTGGCTAAGACCCAAGTGTCGCGCGACCGAAGCGATAATAGGAAATGTGTTGATTCTAACCGCATGTCGAGGCTTCAGTATTTTATGTTTACCAATGTCAGTCAACACAAGGAAAACCCAGTACTAGAGCAACGCACTCGACATTGATATATTTTTCTAAGAATAAGTTTAAATAAATCACACACTTAATTCTCCTATTCTTGGACATTAACATTAAGACAGTAACGAATTGATAATAAACAAGTGTACTGAACGTGGAAAATATCTGTTTGTTTATGACTATTTAGCATAACATGATTTCCCGAGCAAAGCCTATCATGGCAACGTAATCAATAATGTAAACAGGGTCTTGGTATCCTAGCAATGTGCGTGTTTGCCGAGCGTGGCGGGCAGCAGGCCGCGGCCCGCCAGTGGGCAGTGGAAGGCCGTGGGAGGCCGCCGAAGGCCGCGGTGGACTCCACTTGATGTCAAGACGGCAGCATGCTCTGCGCTAAGAGGAGAGGCATCGTGTCCTGCAGGTGTGGACGCACGAATTTGTTGTGGTGTTAGCTGATCTCGGTGTTATCCTGTGTGCGTTTGGGTTAGATTATTAAAGTTTTGTTAGTGCTTCTTTCTGGTCGTTGTTGTCATCTTCAACCTTGTTATAAACTTTAAGAGTTGCCTTCCTGCAGAGTAATATTAAATATACTTGCTAATATTAAAGAGATGTATTATTAATTTTTAATGTAAAACATTTAACCGTTTTTTAACAATACAAAGGTTTTACATTACATACGCATTAACAGATTTCTCTTAATGCATCGGCCAGCTTACGGAAAATCAGATATATCGAAAGTTTTACGTTGGTCGACACGCGCAACAGACGTACTTCCTTTTTACCTTGTATTGTTTTATTAGATCAGGTCGACAAACAAGCATACATCCGCGTGATAAGTAAGCGACACAGCAGCCTACAGACACTCGTAATATCACTAGAAAATCACTAGGCCGATGCCAACTTTGTGACTTGAAGATTATGTGTAATCTAGAAATACCACTGATTCGGTTACCCTTCAAACCGGTACATAACAATGCGAACACATCTATTTGGCGGAAGAATTAGCTGAGAGTAAGGTACCAATGCAGACGACCTTTCTTTGATATCTATCTCATCTAAATGTCATCCTCCTTCTCATTTGTACATACATAAAATCACAATCAGATTGTAATAAATATATATTTTAGTAAAGAAACTAGGATAGTTAAAACCTAGCTACTTGAGAATATCGACGGATTTCCAGGGTAAATGACCTCATTATATTATCGGCATAAATACAATAATGCAATGCCAACATTTAATTTAAAAATATTGAAAAATCACTATACAGATACATGTGCGTGTCATCACAAGGATATCATAAGCGTGTGTCGAGTAGTACCGGTAGAGTAGAATCGTTCTTTCCCTGCACCAGGTGTCGTAAGAGGCGATTAAGGTACCAGAACCTACAGATGACGGTATATCCATCTGTAACAGGGTAGCTCAAATACACAGGGCGGGGATGGGCGGCAGCATCCTCGTCGCGAAGCATGGCTCTGCAATTGCCAACACTAGGCAATTATATGCAAAATTCCCCCTTTCTTGGGGATATCTATCCCCAATTGTGGACTTCCAATGGCTAGTAGAATGTTGCCATCCTTGTGACTTGAAGATACTATATCAATACTAAGCTGTACTACTTACCCAGTAATTTCACTACCTCTTCACCTCAAACTGAAACTGCTGTGTGGCGGTAGAAATAAGTGAGTACGGTACCAATGCGGAATACCTTTGTCTGTCTACCCCTAGTTAACCTAAATACTTTACTTTATTAATACAGAATATTAATATCGTTCATTTTATATTACATATTTGTTGACCACCTCTATTTGTTTTTTAATAAATGTTTCATGTGAAGTTGCAAGCATTTTGTGAATGTAAATAAAATAAATAAATGAAATTTGCGCTCTGGGAACATCCGAAAATTATAAAATTTCTCTGCAACTCGCAAACGAGGACTTTTCATTTAAAATCGTATATTACATATTAAAAACGTCACAGATTTATATTCGTTAGCGTATTTTCCTTAGCAACATGTTCGCTGAAAAACCTAGTGACCTAAATACCTATATTGGCAATTTAGGTTTGATTTTATGTTATACTAGTTTTCCGCCAGAGCCTTTGTTCGCGCTCTGCTTCATATCGCATCCCTAAAGGGCTCTCGTCGTTCCGGCAAGAAGTCTATGTCGCTCTCTAACAACAATAACAATTACTTCGAGGAAAATAAAAAGCCTAATCTATACCGCGGGAACTTTATATCAGGATAAATAGCCTATATGTTAGTTTGTCTTTGTTCTCACCAAATTTTAACCAGTCCTATTTAGCCGTGAAAGGGTAAAAACCCTTACAAATTCATACCAGCAATACTCTACGGTTTTGCACGCATCAAATTGTAGAACTTTCATTCTACCTTTGCACCCCCCATTTACCCTCTTAAGGGATTTTTGAATAAATATTTTCACGTGTTTCGTGACATTCAATGAAGAACTATATTCATACTAACATCGGTATCTACATATAAATATATATATGCAGATACCACCATCAGCCATTTTTGAATAACGCTACCACAAACGCTCTTTAAAACAGTTTGACGTAAAAGTTGGGAAGTGTTACCTGACTGACTGACTTTCGTCAGTCAGTCAGTCAGCTCTTCCTTTTACGTATATACAAATTAGCATGATTCACAACTAGGAAGTTCCCTATGTGTACATCAACAACAACAACAACGACAAGTTGCCTATAATTGCCGCGCTTGCCCAACGCGGCAATGGGCAAAATACCTCCTGGCACTGGCACCTGTTGGCAATCGTAGAGAGCAGCTTTCGCGTCGGGGATGTTGCTGCCACCCTGTGCATTTAGGCTGCACTTTTTCGGATGGATATACCGCCATCTGTAGGTTATGGTACCTTAGTCGCCTCTTAGGACACTTGTAGTGGTGGGAGGTACTATACTCTGCCGGTGCCTCACGGCAATAATTATAATATGCGACAAGGTATCTTAATCAACTTCCACCGTCTCCTATAACACGGAGCTTTTTTTGTAATCTGAATATAATGTCTGTTGCAGCCTCTCGCCTGTGAAAGATGAGAAACTGCGGCCAGGTCCTGATAAGGCCATATTCCTGGTGAACCTGAAGGACTCGAAGGAAGTCCAGGAGGAAGAGTACGAGCCCTACGAGAACCGGATTGTGGAACACCCCACCACGTACGTGTGCATTGCCCTATCATATTTCCTTAAATGTTCAGAATTAAAATATATTTGCTGGGTGCACTTATCAAAAGAATTCAGAAAACATTGGATTTTTTCAAATAGTTGACTACAGCATACTAAATTTCCCACAACATCTCATACATTAACCTGACTCCGCGGTAGTCGCTTTTTTTTGCCTATATTTGCCACGCTGGGCAAGCGTGTTGGCAATTGCAGAGCGCAGCTTTCACGACAAGTATGCTGCTGCCCATCCCCGCCCTGTGCATTTGACGCGCACTATTAGTTGCCGCTTACAACTAAGTTTATAGCAGGTTCACTACGCGAGCCACCAAAAAAGAACCTGCAAGAAAAACTGATAGTAATATGGGTTCCAAGAATACATAATGGTGTAGGTATTATTGGAACCCATTCCGGCGTCAAAGAACTTTTTTCAGAGAAACCCACTAAGGGGCTAGAAACCGGAAAGCTATCGACATAATGTTATCAACGGCTTTATACTGCTAATATCTATTTATTTATTGCTGTAAAAATCTATGGGATCTTTGCGAGATGTGACTCTACAACGACAAATGCAAAGCTCGGCTAGCAAGCACTTAATTTAACATAAAAACTCATAACTCTATCGAATAATTCATGAAATAAACTAAAATAAAAATACATAATTAACAATGAAAATTATAGTGAAAAGTGCCATGAGGGACCGGCAGATTAGAATAGTACCTCCCACTGCACCAGGTGTCGTAAGAGGTGACTAAAGTACCAGAACCGACAGATGGCGGTATATCTATTTGAAACAGAGCGGTTCAAATGCACAGGGCGGAGTTGGGCTGCAACATCCCTGTCACAATAGCTGCGCTCTGCGAATGCCAACACGCTTGCCCAGCGTGGCCATTATGGGCTTGTGACCAGCAGTGGGCTTCCAATGGCTGGTATTATGAATTATCGAATCATGAAATAAACTAGACAAAACTTCATAATTAACAATGAATTATATTGAAAAGAATGTAAACAAAAACAAAGAAAAACGCTAATTTAATAATTGAGTATTATAGGAAGATACTGTAAGTTACACTCTCGGCACATGCTGAAGGTGGGCTAATGAGAAAACTCGTTGTTGTTACATAACGGAAATACAATAACGCCTCGAAGATTTGTTGGGAATTCGAATGCTGCTATCAAATAGTAGAGCAGTCTAGAGGATATTGAACCGTCGCGACGCTCCTTCAACTTTGAATTGTTGAAGTCATAGGACGTGAGTTTCAAACCTTCGATTCAATCAAAATAGTTCTTAATGTCTTAACTTTAAGAGAGTTGAAAATATTGGACTCTACACTGAACAGGTACGATGTTATCGTATCCTACTGATTCTAGATAAACGCAAGTCTCTACATTTGTGAAAGCAACAAGTCTGTACAAACTTCTCGCGCCGCTGTATTTGAAAGAACAATCGCTTAATAAACGTATTACTGGAAAATCCTATTCCATACTACCGTGTCGCAAGCAGCAAACAAACACCGACGGTGAACAAAGACTGCCCATTACAATCGAAGCGGGTCAGTGGTCGGCGATGAGAAGAGATCATTGGTAAAGAAACTTTCCAGTGTATATGTTAAACAAATGACTGTTAATCAACTAAACTGCCAGAGTGTTAGGTCCTTTCTAAAGAGCACGCTCGCTCGCAATGCCTCCGACAAGTTGTTTCCACCTAACTCCACCACACAATAAAGACATTTGGTAATGAACGCGTTTAATATGTCAAGGCTTTTCTAGCTGCACCTGTTTGTCTAACAGTAATTGGGGTAGTCTTTGAAGACTGCGAGTTGTGTAATGTGCTGTGGAAGTTGCTGAGCCGTTTCTACCCATAGACAATTGGTACTTGAGCGAGCATACCAGACGGGATATAAAAAATACGCCCTTTGCTAATCTGTGGTAAATAAATATTTATTTTAATTTGGCAAATAAATATTTATTTTAATTGACACTGTTAAACAGAAGATCTCGATTTTCAGTCAAGCATTCTGAATCGCTGCGAGCGCAGGCAAGCGGAACTTTCTATTCTAAAGTGTAAATAATAAATTAATCGTGACAACATTCTTGAAAACGCTGATTCCTCATTTTAATGTTTATGCGTGAATCCAAATCAAATCAAAATATTATTTATTAAAGTGGCCCATTTCAAGCATTTTCAAATCGTCAAAAATAAAAAGAATAATTTCAATTCAGACATATTATGTTAGACAGGCCCGATGGCGTGGATGGTAGTGATACTATCTAGGTGCGCCAAGAGTCGTGGGGTAGCGATTCCCAGCCAGAGCAAATATTTAGATGATAATATTTATGTTTGTTATGTGTCTGGGTGTTAAATATATATATTTAAGTATATTTGTGATTCTCCTGTTGCCTGGAGTATGTAACCCAAGTGCTTTAAGCGACTTACCACAGACGGATTGACGTGACGGTCAATGTATGAGATGTTGTGGGAATTGATTACATATAAAGTACTAAATTGTATTATATTCATAATACTGATGACCTTGATGACCCGACGGGATCATAAGAGTCATATCAGATGAGGTCAGGTTCTATTAACGATTTTACAAAAATAACGGACGTTATTATGCACGGTATATGAAAACTTAAGTACATAATAGTTCTTACATCGTACCCGCAGTGCTAAACCTGAGATAACTGTTTGAAATTTATAAAATATCATCATCATCATTATTACAGCCATTGGAAGTCCACTGCTTGACATATTCCTCCCCAAAAAAAGGGGTAAAATATAAAAGATGTCTCCCCTAAACGCTATGCCAATGCTATTTCGTAATTCTATATCACCAATACAAAAAACGTGAACGCCGGGGATGGAAGATAGATCACACGAATTTTCAAATGTCTTCTTTTTGTTTCTGATTGTTTCTGTTTGACATCCAACACATACTAACAATAAACACGCGCGAAAATTAACTACACTGTTGAAATGCTAGGAATTAGGATGCGTATTTATTAACTTTGGCCGTGAGGTACCGACAGAGTAGAATAGTACCTCTCTCTGTACCAGATGTCGTAAAAGCCGACTAAGGTACCAGAACCGACAGATGGCGGTATATCCATCCGAGGCAGTGTAACTCAAGTGCATAGGGTGGGGATGAGTCCCTTCGCGCTGCAGTCTGAGATTGCAAACACGCTTGCAAAGCGTGGCAATTATGGGCAATATTCCCTTTTTCTCGGGGATGCCTATGTCCAGCAGTGGACTTTCAATGGCTGTAACGATTATTTATTAAATTTACATGATACAACTAATGTCCTAGCCGAATGATTCGGCGTCATTAGAGGAAAAGACCTCGACAGGTCGCAAGTAAGGTACTGCAGGAAGCAATAAGAAAAACACGTCTGTACAATCGTTAAGTGGTGGTGTTTCTATAACCATGTCATATTAAACACTTAACTAACAACATGCATGTTCGCTGGCACAAAAAAACTACGCAAAATGTAATATTCTTGAAGATAATGCTTCTCAAAACTTTCTTAGTGTAGAAAAATGTCGAGTACGGTCGCCGCAAGCCGTAAAGTCGAACTAAAAATATTTAAATTTGAATAATCCGCGTTTTAAAACAGTTTAAATGGCAGCTTTATTTAGAAAATAAACTAAAAAGGCGTTTGGATGTCACTACTTTGATAGGCTTCAGGAACTATATTTAAGTAGCAACCAACCAAATACGAAAATAAATAAAGAAATCCTGACTCCGTGATAAGTCGCTTAAATCACTAGTGTTACGGACAAGAGACTACAGAGAAACCACAAATATTAGTATATTTGTGTTTAAGTGTATTTAAGTAGTAAATATATATATTTAAGTAGTCTTAAATACATATATTTAATACCCAGACACAGAACAGACATAAACATCCCCGACATAGATGACCCCGCGACTTAATGTCAATATTCCACTTCAATAGACGAGAAAAGTTTATTATTTAGTTTAACGAGCATTAATTCATATTACGCATGAGAATTCATCCACCTATTTGAATCTAGCGGGAATAAAACAAAATTGACAGCTGCAATATCCCTGGAATAATATGAAATACGGTGGATGCGCCGAGCCCGCCCGCCGCTCAGTCGCAGACATGATCCCGATGGAGGTGGTGGTGCAGGAGCCGGAAGCCCGCGTTTCGCGGCCCGTTGCGCGAAAGCCGGGGAGGCTGACGTACGTAGCCAAAAGCTCCGCAAATGATACTCGCATTATCAATTAAAATGCATCATTTATGTTCTTAATAAAACTAATAATTGCTGTTAGAAGTGGAAAATTGACAGATTTTCATGCAATCAGAGATTTTCTCATATGGAACACGCGATGACGCTCTCGCACAGAAATATTTGTTGGTTGATAAGTTCTAATAATGTTCCGACGTGACATAAATACGGGCATAATATTTTCTTAACGAACCTGTAATAATAACGCCCAGAGTGAAAGTGAACACGACAGTTTGAGAGCTGCCAAATCGTTCACATTAACTTAATATTTATTTAACATTTCAAATGCCAGTGATACAAACAGTCTCTGTATTTCTTTTTAAATTACGACAAAATAAGGAATATTTGTCTCTATGCAAGATGTATTTTTAAAGTTTAAGATAGAGATAGAGAAAAAAAATTCAAAAAAGTGTGCGCGGCAGTGATTGGTTCAGGTATCGGTAGAAAGGTAGTGGTCGAAAGTAGGGGATGGTATCCTGGTTGACTTGTACGTGAGCGGTAAGTTCCGACCAGACAGATCATTACAGACAACTCTTGAGGCGGTACATCTTAAAACTGCAATAAAAGGTAAAGGAAAGTCGTCAAGAGGGGCATGCTTACGTATTTAGACTTTTTTTCTTGTTATAAGTGCGAGGCGAAAAAGTGGCGTGAGCTTCTGGTTTAAAGGTACGTATTGCATCTAATGTAGTCGTTCGTGTGTGATCTGCTATCTTAATGATAGTGTATATAAGCTGCAATATTTTAAAATACAGAGCACATTTTCAACGCAACGTGGAGAGATGTAGTTTTCATAAAATAGTCGTGGACGGAAGCCTCTCACGTTACGGGGCGTCGGGCCTACCTTATTGTCAAATATTAATATTTTTTCCAACACAAAATTACCTAAACCGTTGTGTTGATTACTAGTATTGGGAACATTGTTTAAATTTTGCATAGATAATTTTAGAATGGATTTATTTTATTTTCAAAATCTGTAATATGTTACAATTGACAGGCCTGGTAGGCGCCATTATCGTAGTGTTCCTTCTATCATGGGCGGCAAAGCTCGTGGGTTCGATCTCCACCAAAGACAAACATTGATACGATGAATATTTGTGTTTGTTCTGTGTCTGGGTGTTATATATGTATTAAAGTATTTATTCGTACCACAGATGCTTTAAGCGGCATTTCTTGGAATAGAGTAGATCAGATTTGATGGGAATTTATTTGATTTTATTAAAAGTACAAAAAAGTATATTTTTGCCGATAACTGATACGCAAAATTAGCACACGGATGCTGCTGCCCATCCCTGCCCAACTTTATTAGAGTTGCTCCAGCTAGGGTAAATCACTATTTGTCGGTTTCTACTTTACCTCACGGATACGGAGAGTTACAGGTATAATCGTGCCACAATGTTTGTCCAGGGTGGACTTCGGAATAACTGAATCGATTTTCAGTAAATGTTTGCGAACTCTGCACAATTTATTCCAACTTGAGTGATAGGATAGATCATATCTTAATTTATAATCGCAAAAATTTTTCATGACAAACATATTAAGACTGGGCAACGTCTGTCGGGTCAGTTAAATAATTGATAAAAATTTTACTATGTTACATTTGTCGCGTTTTGTTTTTTTATTTCTCACTAGCTGTGCCCGCGACTTCGTCCGCGTGGAATAGTTTTTTGGGTACCATACCTATTTACTTCAAATTATATAAACTTTGAATGTCACGTTTATTTATATCGAATCAATGGCCTGAAAAATAAGTTTTAAGTTTCTAGCTCTAAAAATAGCGATCCATGCAAACAACTTTTCATCCCCCCTTGCAACCCCTTACAACCCTTATTTCGAGTTCAAAAATAGCCTATGTCCTTTCTTAAGGTCTAAAGATTGTCTATGCCAGATTTCATCAAAATCGGTTGAGAGGTTTAACCAGGAAAGCGTAACAGACAGACAGACAGACAGACAGACAGACAGACAGACAGACAGACAGACAGAGTTACTTTCGCATTTATAATATTAGTAGGGATGTTAAAGTTAGAGCATCTCGAAGATATTATAAACCGTAATTTTAAAATCTCCGAAACAGAATTAATATATATTTATTAAATCATGTCGACAAATGAGCATACAGCTCGATAGTAAATATCCCCGCGGCCTATACACGCTCGTAATATCACAAGGATATCACTAGCGCGTTACCAACCTTGTGACCTGAAGGTGTTATGCCACATTACTCAGTAAATTCACCGCCTATCTCACTCTTCAAACCGGAGCACAGCAATGCGAACACTATTATTTCGCGGTAGATATAGGTGAGAATGAGGTACCAATGCAGACGGCCTATTTTATGATGTCTTTAGTCGTAATTAATTTTTTTTTGTCGCCATATTTTTTTCTAATTCTGATCAAATCAGAGATAAAAAGATTAGTAAAAGAGCTAAAGTTACTGATAAGCCCGGAGAATTGTCAAGTTGAAGTGTCAGTGGGCAGGGCAATTAGCACGCAAAACCGATGGACGATGTAGTCAAAAGATTTTGGAATGGACACCACGGTGGACAGACGATCTAATTAAAACCGCAGAATCGCGCTGGTCGTAAACCTCTATATATTTGTGCAGTCAATCTACTTTCATCCATTATTTCTACTTAACCAAACCATCTCAACATTCATTTCTCTATTGTTTTCACAACATCATCTTCTACACCACATTGATCTGTAAAATAAATTAAAAATTAAAAATATAAATGATAAAAATTAAATGTATATATTAATAATTTTGAGTTGTTTTCCAGTGGAGAGATGAAATAATTCCACTTTTGATATATTAACTAGTTCATAAAATTTATTGAATTACGTTTAAATGAAATATGTTATATTCGATTACGAAGTTGTTAAAGCAGATGATCATGATATATTTGCAAATATACAAATCAAGTAGCAAACATTATACAAATCTGTTCAATACATTCCGGGAAACGTACTGGTGTGATATATGAATCGGGAAAAGTGTTTTGCGAATGCATATTACACAGAATAAATAAATGATTTCACAAAACATCTCATACATTGAACTGAATCAAAGCTTTTACATTATGTAGATATCATACAAAAGTCATCTGCATTGGTACGTCGCTCTCACCTATCGCTAAACGGTAATGTTCGCATTGCTGTGTTCCGTTCGGATGTTTGAGCGAAGCAGTGAAATTACTGGGTAACGTGACGCAATATCTTCGAGCCACAAGGTTGGCAACGCGCTAGAGATGTCCTTGTGATATTCCGAGCATCTACAGACGGCAATGACGCTTACTATCGAATGGCCTGTATGCTTGGTCGTCGATCTGGTCTAATTAAAAAATGGCTTAATGTACTTGTGTTACGAACTAGCTAAAACGAGCACAAATGTTCGTAAGGGCGTGAAGAAATGTTTGTTGGGTGGGCATCGAACCCACGAAACTTGGCGCACACAAGATAGAAGGATCAGAATATTACCGATCGCAATTGCAATTCACTATTGAAACTCACGCTTATAGAAACTGAATGCAGCAGTTCAATTAACACATTTACCTACTAATAAATAATTAAAACTACTTTGCATTAGTACACGTTTAGAAATCAACTACCTGACTTCACATACTAACTGCCCTGTACCCTATCTATGAGGAAAATCTCACGCTAAATGCGACTTGAATAATACCAAGATGGCGGTAAATATATTATTAAATTATACCGCGATTACGTAATCTTGAATTGTCTAAATAAATTGCAACACGCTTTGTTATATTCGTTTAATAATAATAATAATAAATATCGCTAAACATCTGATGCAGTGATCTGATTCTAAAATAAGTAGCTTGAAGCATTTGTGTTACGGATATCAGACAACAGAGGAATTACAAATTAAAACTTCAATACATATAAATGATAAATATGATCCCGTGAGGTACCGACACAGTAGAACAGTATCTCCCCCTGTACCAGGTATCGTAAGAAACGACTGAGGTACCAGAAGCAACAGATGCTTAACACTGCAATTAGTCATGGATTGTCTATTCGTTTGACTGACCGATGTCTGATCAATATTTGATTAATATTGAGAGTTGTTGAATGAACGACCCCAAAGTATATTTTTTAAACTTCTTGTTAGATTGACACCGACAGATGGCGGTGTATCTGATATGCATAGAGCGGGGATCGGTAACAGCACTCTCAAAGCTGCGCTCTGCGATCGCCAACGCGGCAATTATAGGCAATATTCTCCTTTTCTTCGAGTGGCCTATATCCATCAGGGGACTTCAAATGGCAAATATGATAATAAAATAAAATAATAAAGTATTTATATTTGTAATGGGAGGGCATCAAACCCACGATATTTACCCAGGCGCACGAGACAGGATCACTGATATTTACGCCATCGCGCCCGTCAAAAATAAATCAAATACCTTCAGCGTTTTTAATACTGCGTTAAAATAAATAAAATTAAATGAGCCTCAAGCCTGCAAGAATACAACAATTAAGAAGCACTTCTCGAGAACGCATTGTGTCGTCTAATAAGCATTCCCTCTGATTCCCTATCAATACAGACTTACGA
This sequence comes from Heortia vitessoides, assembly GCA_020976665.1. Lineage (NCBI taxonomy): Eukaryota > Metazoa > Arthropoda > Insecta > Lepidoptera > Crambidae > Heortia > Heortia vitessoides. Next base: position 23,700,191 of record JACJUM010003259.1, on the reverse strand, counting down.
CGAACGGAAACAAAGATGCGAACGAGCGAAATTGCAAGCAATAATCCGCGTCGTCTGCACTCATGATACATTTTATATAAGTAAGTCGACAAACAAGCACACGGTCCGCGAGATAGTTGGAATTGCGAATTGCATATACCGTGTATTTATAATCTCTCGAACAAAATAAGTAGATGAAGTAGAACGATGGCGCAGATGGTAGTGATCCTGTCTTATGTGCTAATGTTTTTAACAAATGTTATCGAAATTGAATTCTCCTTCACTTTAAACTAATAACAAAAGACTGAAATGAACAAATACAAAAAAATAGCTAAATGTCCCTTACGCCAATTGAATTTCTGACCGTAGATATGCTGATGACCTTCGTGTGAGGTCTACCTCTAGTGGTGAATTGTGGATGAGGTATCAAAAGATTGTCGTCATGACAATCGATGTACATACGCACATTGTTCATCACATACTGTGGTTAAACAACTCACTATTTTATTATTGCTAGATTTATTTATTGGTGTCTAGACTTATGGTCTAATGCAAGAAACAAAAAATACTATACAAAATGTATACATATCTACAAATACAAATCCAAAGTCCAAGTCTATTGGATCGTGCTAGGTGATGCAGCGAATATATCGCTAAACTCAATCAGTGTACCTATACATTTTGGAGATAGGTAAATTGAAGCCGGACAGCTGTGTGCAAAGGATTAGTTAGAACACATTTCCTGTTACTAGACTATGTCGAAGGAACACGTAAATCAAACTTGCATAACAGCATTGAATAATTTGACTAGGATAATAATCTTGCTCATCTTCCACAGCAACATCGAGACCCTTCTCCACCTGATGAAGGGAAGCCTCGGCACCGGCATCCTGGCGATGCCACACGCGTTCTCCAACTCGGGATACGCGGTGGGCGTGCTGGGCACCATCATCATCGGCGTCCTGTGCACCTACTGCATTCACATCCTGATCGACGCGTGCTACGTCATTTGCAAGCGGCGGAAGGTGCCGTCGATGACTTACACTGCTGTAGCTGAGGCTGCGCTCAGCGAAGGTCCGGCTTGGTGCAAGGTGTGCGCACCCTATGCTGCGTGAGTATTTACAACATATTTGGGTTTTCTTCAGCTAGTTCCGCCAGCAGGAGAGTGTATCTACCCACAAAGCCAGTCATCTATCAATTCACAATACAATGAATGTGTCATTTGCATCGTAACTGGTTATCATCCGGCTCCCTGCTGTGGTTTTTAATGGTATCTCGCGCAGAATAATATTCACTACCAGCCAACAAGGTAATATCCAGTGAGTATTGCCTTGATGGCAGGCAGTGGACACTTTATTTTGCACAGCTCTCACCAGCTGTGCTGTTTTAAATGTAATACTGCGAAATGTAAATGTGCTGCGACATGCAGTAAAGTACACAGGCGAAGTCGCAGGCAGAAGCTTACTTGCACAATAAAAAAAAAAATTTTAGCCACGAGTAAGAAAGTGAAGAAATTTTGCAAAAACGTGCTTGTTTCAACAATTTTGTTTTTCCTTTGCTTTTACCATTAATAACTTTCTGTGGTTCCTTTCTTTGACGATTTCTTAAAAAAAATTTATTTTAATAATAATGAATGAAAATTAAATGAAAAAAAAAATTAAAAAATTAAATTTAATAATATGAAAAGCTGGCGAGCACCATATCCTGCAGTACACAAGATATTTAGATTTGCCCTTGATGAAGATTACTTCAAAAAAAAATATAACTTCAAAATATATAACCCCAGATTCCTCACATCTCAAATATTGATCTGACTCAGTGATAAGTCGCTGAAAGCACGCGTGCTGCGGACGCCAGACAACAGACCAATCACAAATATACTACCTAAAGTATTTATCATCCAGACACAGAACAAACACAAATATCATCGTATAAATATTCACTCTGGGTGGGAATCGAACCCACGACCTTTAGAGCACAAGATAGGCTCACTACCATCGTCAATTACAAATACAGAAGTTACTTATTATTTCAGTATTATTAGTTAAAGTATTCTTTTGGTTAAAAAAGAAGCATTGCTTCCCAATGCAAAAGAAACATGGTCTTGTTTTCATCATCATAGCTGCCATTGAAAGTCCACTGCTGGGCATGGCATCTCCGAGAGAGGGGGAATTTTGTCCATAATTGCCGCGGCGGGCAAACGTGTTGGCGATCGCAGAGCGCAGCTTTCGCGACGGGGATGCTGCTGCCCATCTCCGCCAATGTTGCGGATGAATATACCGCCATCTATCGGTTCTGGTACCTTAGTCGCATTTTACGACACCTGGATTTTTCACCACTGTATTTCACGGCTTGTTTGTTTTTAACAGACGCTATCTTCGAACAACAATATCCAATAATTATTATTATCGTTAGTGCAAGTATTTTTCTGTTTCTGAACACTGTTGATCACGTAATCAAAGTACTGAGATCATCTTCCCTCAAAACGTCATTGGTTACAGAACAACAAGATGGCGACGATTTATGACGTCATATATTTCGCTAGAATACTCCAGCAGTATACTGTCAGTCCGTAACGGAACGAATTTCTCACCAGTAACACTGGACAGTACTCACAGTGTACATCAGAACACACTTTTTATCTATGTACCTAAATAAATAAATTCCACAACATCTCATACATTGAAATGACTCTGTGGCAAGAAGCTTAATGCACGCGTCTTAAAAACGTTATACAGCAGAGAAGACACGAATGTGTTACTTAAATACATATATTTAACACACAGACACATAACAAGCACAAATATCAACATATAAATATTCGCTGTGGGTGGGAATCGAACCCACGACCCTTGGCGCACAAGGTAGAATCTCTACCATTGGCGCTATCGAGCCCGCATATTCTTTATCGAAATGTTGTTACACATTGATACAGTCACCAAAACTACAATATAAGGTTATTCCAGTTGATTAACACGCCTATATATGGACGGGTGCGATGCCCGATGCCCATCCAGGACAAACATCCATATGATGATATTTTGTTTTTTCTGTGTCTGGGTATTAAAATATGTATTAAAGTATTAAATTTGTGATTCCTCTGTTGCCTAATGTCCGTAACACGCGTGCTTTAAGCGACTTAGCTCGGAGTCAGGTCAATGTATGAGGTGTTGTATGAATATAACTACATATGCGTTCGTCTGTTTTCTTGTAACCGGTGAGCCTTGAGGGATGCAGAGGCTACTGTAAATCTCGATTAAGTTCCCGTTGAACATAATCACGTTAACGATGACTATTCAATTTGAATTGATACAATACATCTATTATTATCTTGATGGCGTGACCAACGGAAATAGGAATTCATTTACATATACATATATATATATATATATATATATATATATATATATATATATATATAATTTACATATATATATATATGTAAATGAATTAATATAATTTAAACATTTTATAATGTTCCCCGCATTTTTTTTATTAATTCTTTCACAAGAACCATCTCCTGACAAACAACATTAAATAAACAGTGAAATCGGTCCAGCCGTTCACGCGTGATGGCTTGAACAAGGGAAATAAGGATTAATCTATACTAATATTATGAAGCGGAAGAGTTTGTTTGTTGGTTTGTTTAAACGCGCTAATCTGAGGATCTACTGGTCCGATTTGAATAATTCTTTTTTGTTGGATAGTCCATATATAGAGGAAGGCTTTAAGATATATAACATTACGCTGACACCAATAGGAGCGAAGCGTCAGTGAGAAATGTTGCAAAAACGGGGAAAAGGCTACTATACCCCCAAAGTCACTATTCTACACGGACAAAGTCGCGGGCACTGCTAGTTTTTAGATATATAGATATGTATCCTTAAATTAATAATAACAATAATAATATGTATATATGTATATATAATATTTTAGTGTGAGCACCTCGTACGTACACGGGCGTCCTATCATTTAATACGTCGCGGTCCCGCCGAGTAGTATCGATTAACTCGCCGGCGGCGGCGGGAAAGTCGATTTAAAACTCGATATCTGTCTGAACACAGATTGGTAGCTTGAACACTCTTTGAGCGACACTTGCGGGGTGTTTACGCTACCCTTTCTTCAATGAAAGAAGCTTACACATTTCAAATGCACCCGTAAGGCAGTATTACAGTTTTAAATTTGCAAATAAAACAAAGCTGAAATATCTGGTCATATATATCTTTATATATTATAAAATATAATCATTAAATTCACACAAAATCTCATACATTGATCTGACTCCGAGATAAGTCGCTTAAAGCACTTGTGTTACGGACGCCAGACAACAGAGAAATCACAAATGTAATACTTAAATACATTTTTTTTTATACCCAGACACAGAACAAAGAAAAAATCATTAACTAAATATTTGTCCACAACAACGTCTCATACATTGATCTGACTCCGAGATAAGTCGTTTAAAGCAGATGTGCTTCGGACGTCAGACAAAAAAATCACAAAGTTTAATAATAAAATTCCTATTTATAATACCCAGACACAGTACAAATACATATATCATCTAACCGACGACTTTCGGCGTACAAGGTAGGATAACTACCACCCGCGCCATTTTCGGGCCACTCAATGTAGAATTTGGTAATATGATAGAATTCGACGCCACAAACTGATGCTCCAATTATTTGTGTATGTACGTGCTTGGTACATATCTACTATCTACATATGTGCAGGTGAAATTCCAGCGCTATTGTGCTCGGCATCTTGTTGTAATTATTGTGCAATTTGGCGTGCATTTCGCTTCAATTGATTCTATTTGGTCCAGTCAGTTGTGCGCAAATGCGAAGTACTAGTATAATATTGTACATGCGAAAGTATGAACATAATCTAATTAAATTGATAGAGCTGAACTATATATGTATACATATATATATATATATAATGTTCATCCATCCATCCGAGACAGTGCAGCTCAAATGCACAGGGCGGGGATGGGCAGCGGCATCGATTGCAAAACTCAGCCTTTCTTAAGGAGGCCAATGTACAGCAGTGGACGTTGTGCGACTGCAATGATGATAAGTGTTATCTAGTAATGACTTGAAAACTTACATTTTGCATTACGATTAATTATTGGAATTAATCGTAATGCCTTAGGTTCTCTCAATCGTTTTCTTATCATCACGAAGACCCTTCTCTCAATCCACAAGTTATTTTTACGCACACCAATTTAGTAGTCGCAAAGACTTGAGTGTATGCATCAGGTGTCGCTAGAGGCGAGGCCTCCGATAACAGGCCAGTATTCATCCTAAATAAAGACATCAGCGATATCCCCCGTCCGTCGCTAACCTGGCGCTAAACTTAGCGGTTGCCACAAAGTCTGCCTCGGCTTGCATTTGTCGGCGAAGGTCCACCCACACAATACCTGACAATATTATATCTGATATGATAGTGAAAACATATAGCATACAATTATAATTTGAAATTACTCTACAGTATATTACTTATAATTGGCAGCCGTGATGTACCAGCAGACTAGAATAGTACTTCCCCCTGTACCAGGCGTCGAAAAACGCGACTGAGGTACCAGAACAGACAGATGGCGGTATATCCATCCAAAACAGTGTTGCTTAAATAGATGGGCAGAAGCATTCCTGAAGGGAAAGTTACTCTCTGAGATTGCCAAGACGATTGCCCAGCGTGGCAATTAAGGGCAAAATTCCCCCTATATGGGTAGGCCTATGTCCAGCAATGGACATTGTAGGACTGCAATTATGATGATGTTATTACTTGTAATATTTAGATTTTTTTACTTCTCGATCAAACCTTAGTCGCAATTGCCTCCTACAACATTGAAGATACCTTGTTTAAAGTCATGATACAATCATTTTTAACTTTATCGTGCTTTGCATGCGTCACCATTATCATCGTGGAGTCACAACTAGACAAGAACCCATAGATTCTTAGTGTTTTGATGTGCCGTGATTATATTTTGTGTGCCTATATTAAAGAAATAAACTAAATAATTTATTATCTAAGAAGGCACTTCAAGCCGTTGCTCTCGCCAGTACTTAAAACCCAGTAGCACATACCTACAACCCTTGTATCATGACCAATCATGATTGGTCCATGCCCATCCGGTCATGATGACTGACTAGCTAACTGACCGGTATATCGTCACAAGGCCTAAACTAAAACGGTTAAAAACTGAAATGTTTTTTATATAGTAAGGATATTAGAGGTAGACCTCATACAACGGTCGCCTGCATTGGTACCTCACTCTCTCCTATTTTACCGCCATACTTAAAATATTTTTTCAAAAATCATACCGCATGAAGGTAAACGGGTGTTGCAGAGATAGTATCAAAGATCTCTGATTTTCGAAGTTATTTCAACATTACATCATGCTAGGACCACCTGTAAATTTGTACCGAATGCCAATCGATTTAATCGCAATGATAAATGCTGACAATCACCTAATGTGTTGTTGCAGGCACGTGGTGAACGCCTTCCTGTTGATATACCAGATCGGAACATGCTGCGTCTACGTGGTGTTTGTAGCCGAGAATATCCACAACGTTCTAGTGAACCAGTTCGATATACACATGGACGTTCTCCATGTCATGGCCTGTACCCTGCTCCCTCTGATCCTGATCAATTGGGTGCGCGATCTGAAGTACCTGGCGCCTTTCTCCGCGTTCGCCAACGCACTCACCATCGTCAGCTTCGGGATCATCTTGTACTACATCTTCAGGGAGACGCCGACGTTGGAGGGCAAGGCTCCTGTAGGCCAGATCACCCGATTCCCGCTATTCTTTGGAACTGTACTCTTCGCTTTGGAAGCTATTGGTGTGGTAAGATGCCTTGCTTGATTGTACTATATTTTTCAAAAACAACTCTCTAACAAATGTTGAAGTACAAGCGATTGAAGGCAAGGCGATTGCGCGATGGCTGGCGATAAAATCTACCATAAGTTCACAAGCCCTTACTAACTATGTCTTCTTTCAGATTCTCCCGCTTGAAAATGAGATGAAGACTCCTCGCGCGTTCGTGGGCAAGTTTGGCGTGCTCAACATCGCTATGGTCAGCATTATCACTCTGTACGTCGGTATGGGGCTCTTCGGATACCTGCAGTACGGCGACTACGCCAAGGGCAGCATTACTCTCAACTTGCCCTCCGACAAAGAGATGTAAGCATTCCTCTTCCTTGGGACTGATCCTTTGCTAGATTACTTTGAATTAATTCAAGCGTCCCTATGCTCCCATAATATAATTGCATAGGGAACCCTGATGCTGAGCATTAGGCAAGATCGCACCGAGGAATATTCCCGGAATCGGAACGATTAAACATTCCCAAGCATACATACCTAAAATACCGGTAACTAACTCATAATTTAATCAAAAGCTTTAGTAATTACAATCCAATGAGTAAATTGGATTTCCGCATTGTGTTCACAAGGATTTTTATCGAGAAAAATAACCCAAGTTCACAAGAGGAAAACGCATCAGATTCCTAGCATCGTTACAAAAACTTAAGGCAATTCGAACTCATCAACTCTATCTATATTTCAACGCATTCGGCTCTCATTCAAAACAGGCAAGCAAGAGTTCTGGATTTCCTTCACCGATTGTTTACTCTTAACAGACCCCTTTCATTTCAGACTCGCCAGCGTTGTGCAATGCCTCCTGGCGTTTGCTATTTTCATTACCCATGGACTGGCGTGCTATGTGGCCATCGACATCCTGTGGAATGAGTACATCGGGAACCGCCTGCTGACCAGCAAGCACCGTCTAGTCTGGGAGTACCTGATCCGCACAATGGTTGTTCTTATCACCTGTGAGTATTATTTCATACCAACACCCTGGTCTTAATATGAATAAAAGCCTAGAATTCGTTGCAGAGTCGTATTAGCCCATCAGTTCAGTCGACAGCATGTACATTTTATTTTCATAGAAGCAATAGAGCATGAGTTCATAGTTTACTTTAATTATGAACATCTGTACAGTTGGCATCGCTGCTGCAGTACCTGAGCTGGACCTGTTCATCTCCCTATTCGGTGCGCTGTGTCTCTCCGCCTTGGGTCTCGCATTCCCGGCCTTCATCCAGAGCTGCACCTACTGGAACTACGTGTCCGCCTCCGAGCGCATCCGTATGATCGTGAAGAACGCCATCGTGGTGGTGTTCGGAATCCTTGGCCTCGTGGTCGGCACCTGGACCTCGCTCGAGGGGATTATCGTGAAGTTCTCCGGCGGCGGCGATCATGTCCTCGAGCCCTTCTCCAACGCCACCTCCTTCAACTCGACCTTCCTCAACTGGACCGACATCGCTCCGTGAATTCGCGGCTATGCTAAAGTCTAATGCATAAGGTGCCATCCGACTGAACCGCAAGCCGATAGGAAGCGAATCCGCCACACCACTCCATCGGCCACGCGAAGCAATTCGTATTTAGTAGCTACTCATATAAGTTTACTAGATTATTTTGTTTCTTTACATATTATTTGTTATTTTAATTAAGTTTTCTAGTTTATTGCGCTAAGCGTTTTCCATACAGTTAACAATTAGATTTAAGGTGTTACGAATGTTGTATATTTTGACTTTTATTTTTTTAAGACAGATATACATTTGTTTGAGTAAAGTCCAAAGTTAATGAAGATGGGAGGCTGCGCCCGCTGGAGCTGGCGCAGACTTGTAGCTACCTGGATAATACTAAAGTCGACTATTCTAATCTGCTGACTATTTTATTATTTTATTGTTGTTTTATTGTATCGTACATTATATACATACATATATTTCTTTCTCTCTCACTATTTATCGACTTTATAACAAAAAAAATATATACATTTTGTGATTTGTTTTTATATGATATACTTGTTTAAGTCGACTTACCATTATTTTAGTTTAATAGAGAATTTATTTTATACGCATAATAGGAATCCATATACTTATTGTATTTTAAATAGAGTTTACTCTATATGCGGCCACGACATAAGAACTGGGTCACTTTACTTTTTAAAAGACATTTAGTTTATTATTTACTATTAGATATATGTTTGAAATTAAATATTTTATATAATCAGTTGATTAAAAAAATGAGAATAATTACATATCAATTTATTTTAGAGCCCTTGGGCAGTCGATATACGACCTGCGCTGCGTAAAGGGTGTTAGCACCTTAGGAACACGTAAGGGATTTTATGTAATTTAACGGGAATTGTTTTAATTTAGACATCGCCAGTTCTTGTACCGCGACCGCTTTACTTATCCTACATCAGTGAGAAAAAAAATAGCATTTGCATAGGCTAAGACATTTTCTAAGTACAATCCGTAAGATACCCACAACCCACAGTGTCACCTGCAAATCGTATGAGGCCAACCCACAAGGGATCGTACGATCTTGCACCAGCAACTTAAACTAAATTCAACCGTTCTGAAATTCCTGTTTTGTATTAATTTGTTTATGTATCGTAATGACATGGCACCATCAGGGACTTGAAAGTCGTAGACGTCTCTAACTGGCTAATAAACTGCCTGATAGACTGTCCACGACTAACTCGCTTTAGTCATCCGGCTATGATTTGTGCTTCATTCCGAATAAATAGTCTATTGGGCATCCGTTTTGGAAATCTCATCGGAGGTGCGTCCAAGTCTCGGCCCTTTGACGTCGTCACATAAGGAGTGTACTCGTTAATTATAGTAAATATCAAATTAATCTGTGTATCTTATAAATTCAGTGGCCATATATAATGCATGCACTAAGTATTTATGTATTGTGATTGTCTGTTGAGATTGGAGCCAAATATGCCAACGGGCAGATAACTGGCAACGTATTGTGAGATCCATTCTATATATGACAGATAGGTTTTATCGATTCCTTTGTGATGTGACGTTAGTTATTTATTTTATGTGAAAGCAAATATAGAATCAACAGGTCTATCGTCATTTCTGCTTCTGGTTCGAGGCGACCTGTCGGGGGCTCGAATGCGTTGAGAGCCAACAAACCCAGGCTGAAAGATACCACCGAGAATGACGAGCGACCCGCTATTTGGCCGTAAAGCTATCAAAATAGTTTATCTCCATCAAATCCGGTCATATTTTTATTATAAACTGTGATGTAGTACTAATTTAGGACATATTTGTTTGGTTACTATGTATAATGTGATTCACAAGTCAGTGATATTGAGCTCAGAGCGATGCGTGGGATACGACCCGTGTGTAAATAAATTATAATTTTATTTTACTTTTTATTTTCTTTTATTTACCTTTTTTTGCATATTTTTATATGATTTCATTATTTTGCATTCCTATATCTAATTTTGACATTTTTAATTGCAAATACAGTAACACAGTGGATAACATATTTTTTCTTACAATTAACAACACATTACAAGAAAAATATTTAATTCATCGAATCAACATGATCGTTAAATCAATTACACAAAAAAATCAATACATATGGTAACCGCAACACTATACTAAAGACTCAAACACTAAAACAATAGAGTCGAAATTACAAGTTACAAACAAGTGCCAAAACATGGCGAGAAGTGATGCAAATGGCTTAAATCTACAACATGGGCCAACAAAGGTGACCCGTCCAAAATTAAAACAAAGACTAATACATGATTAAACCAACTATATATCATTACTCACCCACCAATACAATACATTACAACTAGGTACTTAACTATGTTTGTACTATGTATGTATAAAGCGTGACCAGTCGTCGAAATACTAAAACGCCTTTGGTACGAGCGGTGCGAAATTTAAATATCGTTTCCAGTAACACTTGCACGTTATTACGCACTCCGAAGGTCATATCTTGTGCAATTGTACTTATTCTTGTATCGACTCAGTATAGAACTGGGACGAAACTTTTGGACTTTACGAAATCTATGGATATCCACACTACGAAACATTTATTTAAAACTTCGGTAGGTAGTCGTTTGACGGGGTAATCCCAAATTAGTAAGTAAGTAAGTAAGTAAGTAGTCATGTAAGTAGGGGCAGGGAGGGGAGGAGTGGTAGAGGAAGGGAGGTGAGGGGAGGGGAGACTACGAGGGGAGAGGTGTAAAATGTGAGTCTTAGGGGGTGGTGGCCTCAGAAAGTTGCTGAATCCATCGAATAATAGCTGACCCCTTAGTTAATATATTCAAGTTTCACTAGCATAAACATTCGCTCTTTCTTTTCATTTTCAATATACGTTTCTTTAATTTATTTTTCTTTAACGTATTATACAGGCATTAATATTGTCATAATTTATTTATTCACTTCAAGGATTTAAGGGATGTACTTAACATTTATGTCTATATTTGTAACAATGATCACGCCGACAAAACACTCGCCCGTAGGTAATAATCTAGAACAAAGTTCCAACACTGCCAAATGAAAACGCTACGTTAAAGAAAACAATGTGTCAAAATTAAATTATTTCTACATTTATTGAAACTTCAATATTTTCATAATGTTATATTCCCAACATAATACTAGATTTTAACATGCTAGTCATTAGTAATTAATTAGAGGTAGATTCAACATAGCGGTTACGTATTCAAACCGATTAGTTAAGTATTCTAATACATTTTAAATTCATGTCGAAATTTTCCCATTATAATGTAATTAGGTTAAGGTCCTAGAAATATATTCCTGTTCTAAAAAATACTGTCTCATTCCACACATGTGCACCCTTCAACGCAGTTACAAAAATTTGGACGTTGAGCAAAAGAACTCGTTTTCTAAATCTTTTCTATGACATAAACTGTTAAGATTAGTTTACTATTATAAAGTTGAATAGCTAGTCTTACCAACTTGTTCTACTTAGAAGACGAACCAGGCTATAGTTAATCTTCTAAGCCATTCTAGCTACGGACTAGCTCAAGACGCTCGCAAGGCCTCTAGACGAAGTAAACTTGTCCCGAATTGTCTTGTAAACTAGATAATACATACGAAGAACGGAAAAAAATACGGAGACGACAGACAGAAACAAATACATACTTTTATATTGTAGTAGTACCGGATAATTGTGACGCGTGTCTAATGTTTTCCTTTCAAAGTTTAATTTTTTTTTGTTTTACACTTCATGGAATCGGATCTGCATGGTACCGATAACTTGACAGACCCGATGGCTCAGATGGTAGTGGTCCTATCTTGTACGCCAGGGGTCGTGAGATTGATCCCCACCCAGAACAAATATATATATGAAGACATTTGTGTTTGCCCTGTGTCTGGGTGTTAAAATCTTCTGTTGTCTGATATCTGTAACACTGAGTTCTAATCGGGCGAAGAGTGGACGCTCACAGTTTATAAGAAAATATATTATATGTTCTCAATACTGTTAAAGAAGCAGAGAATCCGTCAATAGGAGTCATTCCAAAGTCCATTCTTATGTGGAAATTAATGTACACAAATCACATATCCAGGACACTCGGATCGCAAACACTATTCCAACTACTCTATTCAACAGGTAATTATTCAATAACATTTTCTAAACATGACCAACTTCCTCGATCATAATTTGAGAAGAGAAAGAGACGCTCGCATATTGTACTAAAATAAATCACCGCAACGAACATCATTCGATGTATTCTCATTACTGTTAAAGAAATTAGGAATCGAAAAAAGGAACAACAAGATATAATACTGGAATACGCACAAGGTAGGAACACTTCCACCTGGAAGTGTTCCTATCTTGCGCGCCAAAGGTCGCGGATTCGATTCCCACCGAACGCAAACATTTATATGTGAAATTTGTCCCAGGCACAGAACTTGGTAAATAATATTATATTTAAGTAGTATATTTGTGATTCGTCTGTTGTCTGGCGTCTGTAACACGCGTGCTTTAAGCGACTTACCAAGGAGTCGTCAGGTCAATGTATGAAATGTGTAGGAATTATTATTATTAGGTTGAAAATACGTAATTAACCCTGTTTACATAATTCCATTTTACATTCTCTTTTTTTATTAAAATTAAGGGACACATAGCTCATATTCAGCACACTTAAGAACGTTCACGACTCATATTAAAATTTATCTTAAAAAACTTAAAAATACTGTTCATTTAACTTTTTGTTAAAAAATGTTGTCAATCTTGGAACGGTTGCCGCGAGATGACCAAAACGTAAAAATGTAAATAAACCGCGTTTTAAAAGAAAACCTAAGAAATATATATTTAACGTGAATAATTAAAATATATTACTTGTGCCATCTCATGCGAAAAGACACTATTCTAATATAATCGGTAATGTGATGGAATAAGGTACAATTTAAAATACGCTTCTTATATCTATTTTATACCATATCAACCATTAAAGTCCACAGTTGGGCATAGGCCTCAGAATGTCAGTACGCCGACCCAACGCGGCAATAATGGGCCAAATGTCAGGTTCTTTTTTTATTATTAGACCAGGTCGACAAACAAGCATCCCTCGTGATAGCGTCACCGCAGCCTATAGACGCTCGTAATATCACAAGGATATCACACAGGCACATAGAAATGCGACCACTGGTGTTTGGCGGTAGTGATAGGTGAGAGTGAGGTACTGATGCCTGACCTGAGACGACCTGGTGAGGCCTATGTCCAGTAGTGGACGTTACATGGCTACCGTGATAATGATGACTCCCAACTTTATGTACTGTGATCATCGAGCCCGATGGCGCAGATGGTAGTGATCCTATCTTGTGCGTGAAAGCTCGTGGGTTCGATTCCCACTCATGGCAAATATTTATATGACATATTTGTGTTAGTACTACATTTGTGATTAATCTGTTGCCTAGCGTCTGTAACACAAGTGCTTTAGCGACTTACCACGGAGTCAGGTCAATGTGATGTTGTGGGTTTTATTTTTAATTTTATTTCTATGTACTGCGGTTCTCGCTATTTACATTGGGAAAATCTATATTGGAATGTGCACAAATATTAAAAATACAATAATTCGCCGCTCAACACTAGCTTCTAGGACAACACTAACGAATAAGCTGGCAATCTATCTATCTTACTATCTAGGCTTACGAAATAACGTGGTGGTATTAAATTTATGTACAAGTCCGTAGCGCGCGTCTGTACGCAATTAAGTATCTACTTTCACAACTCGACACGTATTCGTGAGTTGCACGTAGGAAATTCGCCTTCGCCTTCCTACTAAGTTGCATTCGCATTACATCAATCAAGCAAACAACAAAATTGATGGGAATGATCTAAGACTATTAAAATTTATTATGTACAAAAATGAGATTGGTTTATATGGAGCAGTATAAGATGATTTCATTTGACATACTTCTAAACATTTACGCGTTCTCTCATAATAAAACTACTCTTGGCATGCAGTTTTAAAACGGTTTATTTAGCTTTTTATATGTCCGGTTAAAGATGTTAAAAGAGTAGTTTTATTATTAGAAAATTGTAGTTAAAATTAGGTTGAAAATCATCAATTATATAAACATACATTGATTACATATATAGACCGGAACAGAGAAACAATTTAAAACGAGCATACTTGATTTAAAGTTTGGTATTATAAATTTTGGTAGCATTGGATTACGAAATTAGAGCGGTGACGTCACACCGGTTGACGTACATCCGTTTCTTGTAATGCAACATTACCTCTATACCAAAAAGACAATCGAAATTTTTATTAATTAAAAAAAATAAAATTAATATTAAAAATTTACCCCCTAACATTCCCACTCATTAAATCAAAAATAAGGAAACATATTCCGTGACCTAACAGAGAAAAATTTGCGTCTATTTATCGACAGGCCCAATGTCGTAGATGGTATTGATCCTATCTTGTACACCAAGGGTCGTAGGTTTCGATCCCCACCCATCTCATTTATTTAATGTTAGTATTTGTGTTTGTTATGTTAATATTTGTGGTGTTAAATATATGTATTTTATTAATAATTTTTTGATTTCTCAGTTACCTGGCGTCCACACAAGTCGTTTAACGACTTACCACGGAGCCAAGACAATGTATGAAATGTTGTGGTAATATAGTTCTTATTTCTGGTTGTTATATAAAGTGAGTACATGCGGGTGGCGGGGGCGGGCGATTACTTTTTGCCCGCGTCGTACCCCGCCATGACCGTCCGCAGCGCCTGCCGCAGCTGCTCGTTGGGCGACATGTCTAGCTCGGGCAGGGCCCGCCGGCAGCACGGACACGACTGCACGCCAGTCGACTTGAACGCCAGCCGCAGACACGCCTGAGGAACATTCATTCAATATATTAAATTAAATCTTCACTGTTGAACGTTACGTTATATTGCCGTGAGGTGCCGGCAGAGTAGGATAGTACCTCCTAATGCACCACGCGACGTTAAAGGCGACTGAGGTACCCGGATGGCGTACATCCATTCCAAAACAGTCCAGCTCAAATGTACTATGAATGGGCATGGGCAGCAGCACCCCCGTCGCTAAAGGCTGCACTCTGCGATTGCCAACACCCTTGTTAGGGTAAATTATGGGCAAAGATCCTCCTTTCTGGATGAGGTCTATGTCCAGCAGTGGACTTTCAATGGCAGATATGATGTTGATGAATTGAACGTTTATATTTGTGATTTTAAAAATAAGAGGAAAATTTAGATAAATATATTATTATTATTATTAATTACTACTTCATGGTAGTTTCTCTAGGCACAACACCCCACGCTCTTTCTGATTTTTACTCGCATTGAAGAACAATATGTCTTTATTTAAAGTCACAACCCAGTTCAGTTTAACATCAATACATATAAATAATATTTGACTGTCTGTTTGTAATATAAAAATTAACTTTTACTAAATGCAGACACATAACAAAATAACATTTTTTAAAGTTTTTGTCTGCCTGTTTGTTTGGAGTTAACTCTAAAACGACTGCACCGATTTAGATAGCAATTTTACTGGGACACAGAGTACAATTTACACGCTACGACTAATAGGAGCGAAGAATCAATCAAATATATGTATGTCAAAAAAGGGCAAGTAAAATAAATAAGTTTTAAGAGCTTAGTTGTTACCAACTTACCATACAGAAGTTGTGCAAGCACGGCGTGGTGACAGGATCCACCGCCAAGTCCTGGCAGATGATGCAGATGAACACCTGCGTCACGTGTTCCACAAACTCCTGCAAATATTGTACTAATGCTTTACATCCGTGGTTATCCGTCCGTCCGTCGTTCAATGACTACCAGTTATGTTTTGTTATGTGATCCACAGTGAATGTGGCCATGATTACCGTTGGACAAACGTGGCTTCCTGGCAACTAGAATGCTGCTGTCCATTCCCGCCCTATTGTGTTTAAACTACGCTGCATCGAGTATATATACAGCCATGTGTCGGTTCTCGTACCTTATGAGATCTGGTACAGGGAGAGGTACTATTCTACTCTGGCGGTACCTCACAGCTGAATAACATTAAGTGTGACAATTACTATTCAGCCATCTTATATTCTACAGAATAGACAACGCTTTTAAATATAATATTAGGTCAGTCCGACAAATTAACATTGCTCAATCGCTCGGAATATCACAAGGATATCACCAGCGCGTTGCCAACATTGTGACTTGAAGGTGTTATGTCACATTACCCAGTAATTGTACATTAATCCACTTCAAACTGGAACACAGCAATGCGAACACTGCTGTTTGCCGGTAGAAATAGGTGAAAGTGAGGTACCAATGCATGCGACCTTTGTATGAGGTCTACCTCACCTTCTTCCCTTTGGTGTTGCAGATATCAACACACTCCTGCCACAGCTCTGCGTTCAGCGTGTCAGCGTCGATAGCCGCTTTTTCTTCGCTACTCAAGCCGGTGTCGCCTTTTGGCGGCTGCTGCACTTGGGACTTGGGACTCTTCACTGTGAAGATACTCGCGATCTTCGCGTTCGGACTCTCCATTGTGCTCTTATTCTTTGGAGCTGTGAAAGTGACACAATTTTTATCATCATCATTATCAAACCAGTCATTTAAAGTCCACTGCTGGACATACGCCTCCCCATACAATCTTATTAATCGAATATAATGTGTGGATTAGAAACGAAAGCAGTTAACGCGACGGTCGCGAGTCACCAAAGCCAACGTACAATCGGGATTCGTATAGCCTTATTTATATATATATATATATATTGAAGATTTTCAAAATTAACCACATATTAATCTTTGAAAATACAAAGTTGGTAACATTTTATTGGATTTCGCTTACCAAGCGTATTGAAAATCGCAGAGCACATTGGCAATTGCAAATTAAGGGCCACAACTCTGACTTTCTATGGGTATGAGAAATAAATAAGAACCGATTTTTATAGTTAAAATTTCATCAAAATAGGCCAACTATTTCAGAAAAATATGCTTATTAAAACTATGACACGAGAATTACAATTACGGAAACTAAGATGCACACAGCAGTCTTCACATAAAAGAGTAACAAACGTACATTCTTACAAACATTCGCGTTTAAAATACTAACAGGATATGTCAGCACACAGCACAAGTCGCAAAAAATAGTCGCCTCGCAATGTTATGCCATATTTACACCATATCAGAATTCATTAGGCCTCAGCCAACATCAGCCAATAGAAAACCACGGCTGAACATAGACCTCACCCCATAAAAAGTGGGAATTCGCCCATTAATGTCGCGCTGGGCAAGCGTGTAGGCTATCGTAGGTGCATTTTAACTACACTGTTTCGGATATACAGCGATCTGTCAGTTCTTACGACACCAGGTTCAGTGAACTATGATATAAACGTGTGGACACCGGCCCACTATACTCACGTCTGCCTTTCTTCTTAGGCGCAGTGTTAGTCTTGCGCCGCTTGCCGACCGGAGAGTCGTCCCCCGACTCGGAGGACTGGTTGTTTTCCCTCAGCGCCCTCTTCTTGCCTTTGCCGGTTTTGCCAGCCTTCTCTTTAAGAGCTTTCTTCTCCGCCTCCGCTTCTAAATAACCGTCTGGGTACTGTCGATAAAAACATATTAATAAACACATACGACAAAATAAGTTGACACAACATCTCTTATGACTCCGAGATGTATCGCAAATAGAATGTTTAAATATATATATTAATATATATATACGAAATCCAAACAAGCTAATACAAATATTTATCATAAACTCAATGTCAAATATACTAAATTCAAACACTTTTAAATCGTCAATGAAATAATAATAAAAAATTTAATATTAACACTCGTATGTCCAATAAGGAAGCGGATATACGCATATTTATATATAATTTACCTTGATGACCCAAAAGTCATCTATCATAAAGACTAAGTAAAACTAAGTTCACCATATAGAGGTTAGCCACAGATAAGATGAGTTTCACATTATTCCCTAGAAAACTTTCGCATACCCTAATTATTAATTAATCAATGACTTTCTCTAACATCTAAAAGTCCATATGTATAAAAGTAAATAAGGTACCCAAGCCGTGAAATACCGGTAGACTACCTCCCCCTGTATCAAGTGTCGTAAGAAGCGACTGAGGATCCGGATTTGAGAGATGGCGGTAAATTTATCCGAAACAATGCAGCTCAAATGCACAGAGCGGGGATGGGCAGCATGAGGTAGACCTCCAACAAAATTCGTCGGCATTGGAACTTCACTCTCACCTATTTCTAACGCCAAATAGAAGGGTCCCGGTTTGAAGGTTGAGAAAGGCAGTGAAATTATTGGGTAACGCGAAATAACATCATTAAGTCTACCTCTAGAAAGTCGCACAGTAAATCCAATCGATTCGTATACTTACAATAATGGGGTACTTTGTGACGCCGGGCTCCCAGGGCGCGGGAGCGGGGTCGTCGCGGCGTAGCAGGTACTTCCACACACGATACCCGGACAGCCCCTTCTCGGGGTAGTATTTCACCACTTTGTAGATACCGTCGTATCTGGACGATGAGATGTTGTTTATTTATATATATTTGCAAAGAAAATACATTACCTACAACACTGATTTTATCTTAAAAATCTTAAATTCATTCACCATTGGAGAGCTTCTTTTTTAATGGGTGATATAGACTATGCTATATTTTAGATAATAAAAAGAACCTGTTACTTAAAATGAAATTATGTAAATAAGATTAATGTTCTCGTATGTTTGTAACAAATAAATTCAAAAATTACCGAATACATTTCAAATATGATCTTATGAATAGAATTAGACATTATCAGCAAGTGACACAGGTAACATATTGTATCCCCAAATTGTCTCTAGAAGAGGAATTACGCGAAAAACATCTATACGTTCAAATATATTTGTTTGTACTGTGTCTGGGTATTGTGTATATAAAAATTATATTTGCCATTCCTATGTCGACTCGCCTCTAATGTCAGGTTGATAAGATGTCGTGTAAACCTTCATTATAATTACATATTGAATTATAAGAATACAATATATAAAATATATAATATGTAACATATATATATATGTAATATATAATATCTGTGGGAACAGCGCTGACCTGACGCCCTCCGCAGGCGCGTACTCGGGGAAGTGCTTGAGCATCTTGTAGGAGCGGACGACACGCACCGGCCTACCAGCGCGCCAGTTTTCGCCCGCGTCTCCGCCTTCCTCGTTGAGGGCCACCGCGCAGTTGCGCGCCAGCGCCCTGCCATACGGTATAATCTTTATCATCACCATTATCATAGCATCCGTGGAAATTCCACAATTTAGTTGTCCAACCATGGTGGCAATTGAGGAGCGTAGCTTCGCGACGATGATGCTGCTGCCCATCCCCGCCTTCAGTTGAGATACACTTTTAAGGGTGTACACATCTGTCAGTTTCGATACCTTAATCGCTTTTCACAACACCTCATACAAGGGGAGGTACTATTCTACTCTGCCGGTGCCCCACGGCAGTAGTCTTTATATAAGGACTTATATTTTTATATAAGGGCAGGAATCGTGTTCATCCTATACTACCAGAGTATCATTGTTTAATTAAAACAAAAAAAAATGTTATAATGAACTATAAGATATATCACAGCGAACTTTTTAAAGTGTATTAACGAACGTTTTATTGACAGGGCTACTAAATGTCACGACTGACGGTTGTGACATTTTATGGAAAAATGTAATTGATTTATTTGGATTTAATTGTAAAAAGACCTGAAGTAAAGGCTTTAAATGTTGTTTCTTTCACTATTACAGAGAAAAGCAATCACGTCTTTGTTTCATTTATCCCAATTATTGGAATAATATCATTATAAAGCTTATATTAAACCTTTTTAAGGTGTACAAATACTGCTTAGTACATTATTTTGAACTATCTAGTCATTTTGATAATGCACATATACATTTAAAGGTGTTACAGTATATAATAGTAGTGTGGTACATGATTCTGTCAAGGTGTCGCTAAACATACTTGCATACTTCGAGTTTGCAATATGTATACAAATACAAAATGCAATATATAATGCATGTATTATAAATCTTAGTTTTGACTTAGTTTTATAACTTAATGGTCATATGAAAGGACCCACTTGTTCTCCCTGGTCAGGGTCTGGTCGCAGGACTGCTCGGCGGTGCGTTTGTTGCCGGAGAGGTCGCGGCCGCCGCTGCCCGTGTACGTGAAGTCGTTGCCGTGGTCCACGTCGTCCTCGTAACCGCCCGACAGCACGATACTGTACGCGCCTTCCACATCCCGCCCGTGAATGCCGGACACCGGCGGTCGGTGCACGCCCGTCTCCGACAGCTGCAATGTTCCCAATTATTTTAACTGAAATTATTACATAATTTATTAAATAATTTACTATATAAATACTAGCTGTGCCCGCGACTTCGTCCGCACGCAGTAGTTTCTTTGGGCACCGTACCTTTTGACTTTAACTTATTTATTTATACAAATCAATAGCCTAAATAACAAGTTTTAAGCTTATAGTTCTAACAATAGCGATACTTCCATACAAGTTTTCATCCCCCCTATTGACCCCTTAGAACTCTTATGTGGAATGAAACAGTAGCCTATGCCCTTTCTAAGAGTTTAGACTATCTGTGTAGCAAATTTCATTTAAATCAATTCAGTAGTTTAGTTTCATGATTGCGTAACAGACAGACAGACAGTTACTTTCGGATTTATAATATAAGTAAGGATAATAATATTTTTAAGAAATGACCCACTATTACATTTATAAATCAAACTCTATTTTAGAGAACAACCGACTATAATTTTACTGAGATAAATCAATACTGACCGATAAAACAATACATAACAAAGAAAATAGTACAGTATATCTCAATGACATAGCCATACCGAAATCACACAATAGCCAGAAAACCAGTTCAGAAAAATTAAGCAAATATCAAGATGTTGCAGTCGAACTCAAATTCCAGTGGAGCTATTTGCCAATGACACCCTCTTTAGTGGAGAAAAAATTCAAATGAAAAGATAATAATACTAACTAATAAAAAGCAACAATCTTAAATAATCCATACAAATACAAAAATGCACTGGGTGCATATCCGTGTATTATTAGAACATACGTCACCCAGGGCAACCTGAGAAATTCAATTTAAAAAACACATAATAATAATTATTATCTGTATAGGTACTGCCTGCATCGGTGTTATTTCTTATCATATTGTCTTCCAATCTATTGCCCAACTTTCATTATGTCCTGATTATTTCTATCGCATCAAATATTATTCATAATTTCATTTCATATCAAGCGGTTATTGTTAACAATACCCGCTTGATTTATTTCCTAAGGTGGGGGCGGGTGAGTTCAGACTCAGATTCTTACAAACATGTTATATAATTAATAAATTTAACCATGTGTTATGTAAGGTGTCTTTTATGCAACCATGTGTGGTGTGAGTGTATAGTAAACTTAAATGAATTTAATTTAATTTTTTTTTTATTATTATTTATTGGCAGAGGCAATTCAATGGTACAAACAACTAAGCAAAGTTCAACAAACTAAAATGACCTCACCTGTATCCTAAACCGCCAGCACATGCCGACCTCGATACCCGGGATAGGCCCGAAGTGGTTCGGAGGCATCGCGCAAGTCTTGGTCTTTCCTATAACACAAACCGACAATTATAATTACGGCATAGTATAAAACAATGTCTCTTTCTGTTGTCTGTCTGTCCCCATGTATGCTTAGATCTCTAAAAATCCTTTTTTTTAATAGAGTAATTTATGCGGAAGGATTATATGTATAATACATGCATAATATAGTAGAGAAACACAAAAAAACTTTCAGGTTTCCAATGTGTTGTCGTAAATAAAAATTTATTTTGCGCTTACATTGCAAACCCTGGCTGAACCCGACGAGATAGATCAAAATGATGTACTACCTACAGTATAGTACACTTCAAAAAGGTCTGCAAAAATCCACGGTAGCATACGTCCATCTCATAGGGATATCCCACAATAATATATTTTGACCTCCTTTGCGAAGCCAAACAATTAGAATTCATCAATATGAAGTCATAGGGGGTAAAGTAGGCCGTGCGGTACCGGTAGAGTAGAACAGTACCTCCCCATGTACCAGGTGTCGTAAGAGGCGACCAAGGTACCAGAACAGACAGATGACGGTATATATATATATTCGAAACAGTGTAGCTCAAATGAGGGCGGGTCCACCAAAAACCCTGTTGCGAAAGATACGCTCTGCAATTGCCAACACGCTTGCCCTGCAAGGCAAATGTCTAGCAGTGGACTTCCAATTGCTGATATGATGATGATGATGATGAATATGATGATGATGATGATGATGATGATGATGATGATGATGATGATGATGATGATGAATATGATGATGGTGATGATGATGATGATGATGATGATGATGATGATGATGATGATGATGATGGTGATGATGATGGTGATGATGATGATGATGAACTAATCAACAATGAACAAAAAGAAAACTGACCGACACACGCCATCCCCCTGCCCCAATCACGACTGCTCTTCGACGCGCTGGCCTTCTTGACCTGCTTGGCGGCGCCCGGCGCTATGATATAATTTGTGTCCCGCTTACAAGAGGGACAGTACCAATCCTCCTCGGGCAACTCCTGTAGCGGCGGATCGAGGCAGCCCATATGGAATCCGTTGTTGCATTCGTCGCATAGTACTATCTGGAATACAAACATGACATTTTTTGTAAAACTCCATAACAATTATATAAAACTTCTATTTAACAGATAAAATACTTGTGGCTAGTGGTTTTTTTTTTAAGATTCAGCATAATCCTAATATTAAAAACGCGAAAATGTGTAAGTTGTTAATCTGCATATTTGCTGGTGATGTGTTTCAGATGCAGATAGAAAATATTTTTTTTCTTTTTCTATGTATAAACAGAGCTTGAGTGTCTGTTTGTATTACCAAAATACTATACTTTAGACATAGGCATATGAAAATATGATACTCATAAAATAAGCTTTTAAAATGTGTGTATGTACAGCTATGTATTTAAATATTTTTTATGAATAATTTATTATTCCCGATTTTATATTTGTAATCCATCTATACACATAGCCTTGTCTTATCTAGTTTTCTGTTTTGCCTGGTGGTAGATAATGCTACTAGGCATCGAGTCCGCCATGTGTACATTCTATTTTAAATGTGCAGAAAGTTAAATAAATAAATAAATATGTTCCCATTTATCCCGAAAATAAGTCCTTGAATTTATTTAGGATATGAATTTGAAAGAATTGGCACAATGTTTGGTACAGTTTAGCTATCAGTGGCAAACATAGACATTTCCAGAATAATGTGGTAAATAAATGCTTGTAGACAAATGAATTAAAAAATAAAAATAAATTAAATGCTTGTAGACAAATGACAGGCAGAAAGCTAGTATGTAAAATAGTAATCAAATTAAATGGTCAAATAGATAAATAAGGTAAATTTGAAATATGATCCCGAAGTAACGAGATCATATTGACCTGCGCAATGAGCAATATCGAAAGTGAAAATCAATAACTTACCTTTTCTGGGAATTCTTTTCCACAACAGAGGTAGCAACCACAGTCTTTGCATGGAGCATCTTCATCATCACGACACGTCGAACAATTCAAAGGCAGTGCTCCTATTAACAGAAATTACAATTTTACAATATAAAAAAATTTTGGCTGATTATATGATATATAAGCTTTTGTGTTTGTATACATGAAAAATTTACATTTTCTTGTTATTTAATCAAAATTTTAGACAGGATTTCAGTCAACATGAACACATTATGCAATCAAAAAAATATATATTTTATTAAAACTCCTTTGATGTAGAATGTTTGAACTTGAAGAATACTCATCACTATGTAGTTTTTAAATTTACATATTCAACTTATGTTTTTATTATACTTATTATGGATACTAAAATTAGAACAACAAATTAGGACTATACAAATTACAAGATATCGTAACTAATTATAATATTTAAAATATTAATTAGTTACTATTATCATTTTGTTGTTTGAACATTCAGTTTTATTTTAAATTTTTTTATATACAGTAGAATCCATTAATTATGACCCTTTCTATATTGACCGACCCCTTACCATGAAGTAAGTACGTGTAAGGTTTGGTTTTCATATAAAATGTTTGCACACTAAGTTGCTTAGTCAGATACAATGACATTTCGCTTGTTTAATAAACAATCTCCAGTTATAGTGGCTGACTTGATTCCTAACATCTCTTATTTTCATGATCATACACATCTCTTACTGCATTTGTGTTGGGCGATCATGCGTCTCATTTTGTCGATTTATTTTTTATTACTTAAACTAAATACCTAACAAAATTACAATGTTGCTTTTACATATCGTTGCTTAAGTTCTAACACCGCGTATGTCGACGTTGGCAACTTAAAAGTTAAGCCCAATGATAACACGAGATTACATTTCTAACGCTGCAGTAAACGTTTTATACGGTATTGTTTAAGCGAAATCTATTTTGCACCAACTAAATGCATAAGCAATTAGTTATAAAATGATTTTATGAAACATGAGCAATGTTTTCCCAATATGACCTCCCCTTAATATGACAAGTTTGTCACTTCTAATGACATTGAAGATTGATTGATGAGTCATTAGAAGTGGTTTCTACTGTATGTATATATTTTTATCATTAACCAATGCTACTTTATCTCTCTTTTTACTAATCAATAGATGATGCGACCTGGCATCAAATCCACCAAATCTACAAAAAAAAATGTGTGACAAGAAACTAAAATAATTTTTGTATGAGGATTCTTCTGTAGGCAAAGCTGAAATAAATAAAGAACTTACTCTTATCAGGTTGTGTGGTCATCAACTTTTTGTAGTCCTCAGTTCTCTGTGCTATAGGAACAACCTCTTCTATTGCAAAAATCTTATCATGAACTTTGATCCGTGTGTCATTTTGTGGGACTGCATCGGCCCCTAAGTACAGCGTGCCCACTAGGTCATAGGTAGATCTTAATTTTTTAATTTCATCAACCTTAAAATCATACCTGTAAAGTTGCAATAAGTAACTAAACAATCCAAATTCATGGAAACCTTAATTCTAACATGTTTCATAGGATAGCAGAGTAAGTCAAATAAGTTCATGCATCTCGTATGTTGACCTGACACTTAGATAAATAGGTTAAAGCAGTTGTATTATGGATATCAGTAAACAAGGGTATCACAAATATAATACATAAATGTATTTAGGTGTTCTTTATATATTTAAGTATTATATTTGGGATTCCTCTGATGTCTGATATCTGAAACACAAGTGCTTTCAGCAACCTATTAGAAGTCAAGTCTATGTAAATTTCTAATCTATTTATTATTGCCTTTACCATACCCATATCTTTACCCAACTTTAGACTAATTTTTTTATAAAATTTTGCCTTGACAATAGTGAAATATAAAAACAGGTCTACAGCATCAAAGGCGCAACCAATAAAAAAAATCAACACTTACCAATAACCTTTTTCTGACGGCTCTTCTGTGTTATGGTTAACCATAACTACCTGTCCAACATTTAAATCTGTCACGTCTATAACTCTTCTGGCCCTTGGTCTTATATCTTTTGGTTTGCAGTAAAGTATGGAATCATGTTCACTGTAAAATGTACAAAACATATAATATGCAAGTAAAAGATATTCTTCACAGTATATTTACATTTATGAATTATTTTAATGGAATATTATGGATGTTTTATACAATATTATGCTTTATAAGTGAACCTTTGTTAAACTAAATAAGTAATAATTATGATGTTAAAAACCCTAAATACCAACCAATATAAAAAATTTTGGCGACACTGCTTGATTGACATCCCTGAATCTAATCTTTGCTTGATTTTATTAAATTATTGACAAATTTAAAGGATAGTTATGTATTTTTTAAGGATTACTTACTTGTTATCTAACTGAACTTTGTATAATACATGGTCAATTTTCAAACTTCCATTACTGGATTCTTTGTCTAACATCTTTTTCTTTACAGACTTAGGACTTTTGGAAAAATATTTAGCTATGCCTTTCTTTTTAGGTTTAATTTCAGGACTTGTAGCATCTTCAGGAGGCTTATTCTCTAGGTTGATTTTGGTATCATCAATAGAGCTACTATCAATTGATGCACTATCAGGATCTAAGACTATTCTAACTATTTTACCCTCTAACCATGCACCTTGCTCTCTGTCCCTTGTATCAACTAAGTCACCAATTGCATACAGTGCACTTTCAGCATCTAGAATAACAGACACAAAATAATTAAATTAGGATATAAATAAAACAAGAATATTGTAATCAAAATAAAAAATAACCTTTATAGTTGATATCATTTAATTCCTTTTGATTGCTGCCATCATTTTTTTTAGGGTTATTATCTTCTTGTTTAACTCCATTTGTACTTTCATCAGGTTGAAATTTAACAATAAGTTGAATGACATCATTGAGCTTAATATTGTAATCATGGAATGTACACCCATTTTCTAACTGAAAGATATAAAATAACATACTTAACTTTTGATAACATAGCATGTGACACAATATCATACCTACCCGACGACATCAATTGTTTACTCTAAGATTAAGGGTACATATTCGTAAACATGCAAAAACAATAAAACAGGGTTAAGATAAAACAGATTAACCCTTTATGGTTACAAAGGATTTATCATAGAAAACAAGCCATTCTAGAATACCAAATCAGGTTTATTGTACGGACGAAAATACATTAAATCAACGTTTCATTTATCTCGATATAAAATACAGTACAAATTTAAACTAGAGTGTATCTAATACACAAAATACATACCAATTTACCACCATACAACAAACGTTGCAACTTCGGTTCAACACCAAATTTTTCCTTTACTATTTTACGGAATTGGTCTATTTTCGTCAACTTAGACTCCACTACTACAATGGTGTCCGGCTTACCAAATATCCTCAGTCGGACATGCATTTTGATAAATTATTTATGTATTATAATCGAATAACAACTTGCTTACGTTACAAAGGTTTTTTTACTCATCAAACGTCAAAATTTCAGTTACTGACAACAGAAATGGCGCGAATATATCCGATGACAATTATTTGACAGTTCTTTGTTTTTTAATCAAATGGAACAGTAGTGTTTACATGTGCATCATCGATTATGATGCTTATTAATGAAATCTGATAGATAATCCTGTTATACATATATTCATGCTCTGCCTGTTTGTATATAGAAATGACATTAAAATTTAATTCAATTATAACAAGAAAATTCAGATAACGCCGTGGTTTAAGCTAGTAGCGTTTATTACAAAAAATTTTATAAGAAATGCTAAATTCAATCAATAACAGCTAGTTAGCAACGTTGGTGATAAGCAAATTGAATGGCCAATTAGAAAAAGAAATAACAAGAATAGTCAGGTTTAACTATAGAACATACACTTTGGTACATTGAAACATAAAGGAAAAAATGTTAGCCCGAAGACACGAGCTAGTTTTATTTTTAACATTTTTCATAAAAAATGTTTTTTCCAGGTTACCTTCTTTGGTGAGTTAACAACCACTTTTAATTTTAGAACTACGCTTAAATAAAAAAAAAATATACGTTAAATAATTCTCATATTGTTCGTTCAAGCATCCCGTTTTAGTAGCACGTTCTTCTCTTGACTGGATGCCAAGCAGAATAAACTCTCTTTACTCGGATGTAGGCGCATGGAGTGGAAAATTTGTAAGTATTACCAAATTAAAAAATCTAATCATATCATACGTATTGTTTTTAACATCATTTACATTAACTTTTGCAGAGACCTGTAATGGATGAAATAGAATCTGATGAAGCTTTAAGGTTTTATCAGTTTCTAAACTATTTGGACGGAGGAAGTTTTGGTACAGGTGAGTCTCGGCCCGAATACATAAATACAATAAACACCACTCTCGTTGTTCCTCCAAAATCACAAAAAACTTCAAACGCATTCCGTACATAGAGTAGTAATCCCTCGTACACAGCCCCTACCCACAGAGCAATGAGGGACCGCACTAGTGCGAACGAGGACAGTCCGTCCTCTTTAGCAAGCATATTAACATTCCCTCACGAATGCCAACAAAGTGGAGTTGAGCAATCACCCTGGGCAATCGGGCGTGGGGCTACCCTTTCGGTGGCGATAGAAATTACAATTTAGTAGTACAATAACAGGCTATCCAAATAAAGTCATTGAAATCTAAATAACGAATAATGAATAATTATGATATATAAATATCCCTATTTTATTGCGTTTTTGAACATGATTGCACAATCGGTTACAGGCCCCATCGATGAATTCGTAGATGCAATGAACAGATTAGCCACGTATATGAAGCAACAAAATAGCAGAGAAACCCAAGCCAGAGGAATGAGGGAACTTGAAGCAATAAATGGAGAAAAAGGTTATTAACATTTTAAAGTAATATTCATGCACGACTCCTGACCCCACAGGTGGTAGCGATTACATAGCCCTGTTGCATTTAAGCACGTATGTAATATTATCATGAGCCAAATTATAAAATGCAGGTTAACACATTTCAAAAATATAAAATTGCTTTGTTATTGCTTGAACAATTAACCGACGTAAATTTTTATCTCTCATAAATAAAATTGATTTTCGTATCGTATCCTTAAGTAATTTAGTAACTCTAACCTTTAAGACCTGCAATATAAATAGCTGAACTACGCTCTTTCAGGAAACAGCATCAAAACAGTTCTGGAAATCAGTACTGTAATAATGAGAAAGAAGAGAAAATTTTTCTGCACATCTGAAGTCAAGGAACCTATTGTAAACAACAAAATTATTTGCAAGGTTAGATTTTTACACAAGATATGATCTTGATTACAATAATATTCAATTATTTTGTTCTATGGGGTTAATAGATTAATTCCTACTTCAAGATTTCCATCAGTTCTTAATGCGTCAGACGTTGATATTCACTGGAAAATAAAATCTAGTACTAAAACCGATAATTTAACTTTAAGATACCTTTCTACATTTTACAACCGATTAATAATTTATCGATCGCGAACTTTGATAGATCTAATTCAAATAATTACATTCACAGGATAGAATATTATTGCCCATTGCTGGCACTTCTTGCCGTGATGCGATAATGTACTGGCATCCTGGTCTTACAGAAGAACATTATTGTGTTGGAGCTCTCGAATCAAAAAGTGCTGTGCACGTTATGGATATTGAGGGTATGAGTTACACCGAAATTACCTATATACCATACATGCTAGTCAAATATACGTTCGGTAGTTCAGAGCGTTAACGCGCGATTACTAAATAATTAATTTAAATTCTGTAATCAAACAAGATAAACTAAAATCGACCGACATTTTTAAATATTGGTAATGATATATGATAAAAAAAGTGTTTTTAAGAATAGAACATTACATTATTACCGTTAGACTTGTTAGAATATAATTAAGAGAAACATGCAAAAGTAGAAGAAAGGAATGAGTGTTACTGGATTTGAGTAGGATTGATTTAAGTAGCCTATTTAAGCAGTATGCTGGCAACCGTTTTGGATACTCAATTGACAGTAATTAAGCCAATCATCATTTGAATAATCATTTATTTATTCTAACTGGTCCTTTGGTGGTGTAATAAAAATAGGATTTTAACTGAACGTATATCTTATGAGTGAGTTATTTATATTTTACGAGAATATTGTATGTACATATATTGTATTATATGTTTTATCTTTCTAGGTGAAATGTTTTGTAAAGGGGATGATTATTCCAAACGTGAATATTTACTTGCCTGCGACTTTTACGAGGATCAAGAGGCTCCAGTTGCGGATTTGCTCCAGTATTATCCCGATCCCGATCCAGAGATTAGTCCAAAATTATTTTAATATCAATAAATTATAAATATATAAAATGAATTTAAGGAAATATTCCTGCTTATATTATTTTTTATTATATAAAAAAGAATAAACCTATAGTAAAAAATAAATTTAATAATAATTTAAATGCGCGATAGCAAGCAATCACTCCGTAAACTATTAATTTAACCAATACAAAAATTTTATTTCTACTAACAGACTACCAGATCTCCATATCGTATCATTTTTGTAAAATTTGTTGGTTTTATAATGTAATATTAAAGTTTTACTTATTAAGCATAAAAATGCTTATTGCACAACAAATTATTACTAATATAAAATAACCATTTAGTCAAGATTTTTTCTCTTTCATCTGACTTGACAACCTTTATCGATAGGCAAATAGCTTTTTGAATAATTCATCGCAATCGCATCACTGAACTTCAAGATTACATTTTTTCCCCTAGAAATTTCCAAATATATGATTGCTCTTATTTTGATCCTTCATTTAATTTAAAAGATAAAGAAAACGATATCTGGATATCGTTATGCGGAATTAGTAGCGTTCCCCCTTTAACCTAGATGCCCTGGTTAAGCCGTAAAAGTGTCATAAACAATCAAACACAAACAATCATATATACAATATTAGTAATATGGATGTCTATCGCTGATTATTTAACGAAACATTTTGTAGTATTTTATTTAAGACTTAATCGATCGACTATATTTGGACACCCTCCTTAACTTCTGCGACCTTATTTGATAAATAGCGCCAAATATTTTAAAAAAATGTCATTCATTCCTATGGCCGCATGCACAGTTTTGTGCTCTTTGTTTTCAATTTATTAATTCTGAATGGAACTGACTCGACCAAGCATAAGATTGATAGTCAACGACCAATAAATTTACGAGGCCGCTTAATTACTCCTTGGCTAACTAGAAATGTGAAAGGTCAATTAAGATCTTGGGATCGTGGAGGTTAGCGGGCAAAGCCACTTCTGCCGAGAACTCCGCTATAAGTACTAGAGAATTTGTAAAAGTATTGTGAGATTCGAAAATACAGAAGATGGCAGAAGAAAAGGTTAAAATGCGCAAGCAGTTGGGGTTGCTAGAAGGTGTGGCGATTATTTTGGGAATAATATTTGGAAGCGGAATTTTCATATCTCCTAAAGAAGTTATTGTGAAAACGGGCTCAGTGTGGGGTGCCCTAACTGTATGGGTTGCATGTGGTGGCCTTGCTACCCTTGGTGCCCTCTCCTATGCTGAATTAGGTAAGTGCATATTTTTACTTTCAGTGGGTTTACCTATTTCCATACAAACCATGACACACCATTAATTGCATTTTATAATAAGATACAAGGTTTTCTAGTCCTTATTTACATAAGGAACTTTCTAAATACAAGTTTGTGGTAGTGGAAAACTTTCACCTATCAATTTACATTTTATGTTATGTGTATTAGTACAAAATATGTATTTTGTACGTAATTGTTGTTATAGAAAAATAGCTAGAAGCTACTAGTTAATAGATAAAAGATTTTTCTACTACTACTATTAGATTATAGATAGATTAAAGATAGAGTAACTTTAATATTTTCTATGCTGTAACATAAGAACTACTTGTTTGTGGGTTATAGTAGGTGCTCTCCTGATTTTTTGTCAGTCTTTTATTTATTAGAATTTGAAGTTGAGAAGTTCTAATAAATAAAAGATCAATAGTTATCAATTTTGAAAATACTGGTGTCATTATTAAGTATATTTTATAGTAAAGATCACATGATTCTTCAAACTACAGTCTAATTGCAGTTTAAACAGAAATATCATCATGTAATCTAATCCATGGTAATCCTTCTAATGTTTTAAACAATCATAATTACCCCTAAGTAACTATATAGAACTTAACACCTAGTTTTGTAGACAGAACACTAAACATAGTGAAAAATAGCTATAATTATAATATTATTTCCCAACCTTGTTAATTACATCTAAATGCTTCCTAAATTCCTGTTGATTAAAACTACCAAAATTCTAAAAACATCTAAATAAATGATTTATATAAGTGTTCTTTTTTACTATATTGTAACAAGATCAGGTAAAACAAAAAAAAGCAACCGGAGCTAGTGAGATTGGGAATTCAATGTACAAGTCTGGTAATACCGGTTAAAAGCTCAAACAGCTGATGTTATTTTTCTATTAAGATTTGATCTTGTGTCTGTTGTCTTGTGACTACTTGTTATTATACTAGAGTATGCTAGCTTTTGATTCATGCTGTGTACTACATACATATTTTTTTGGGGTCAGTTTACCAAAGTTCTACCTTTTTATTGTATATGTACCAAAATTATTTAATTAACAGTGTTGTAGTCTTTAATGTGTGATATATTGTTTAGGTACAACACTTGCCCAAAGTGGAGGGGACTACCATTACATCAATGAAGCATTTGGGCCGTTACCAGCATTCCTCTATCTCTGGGATGCCAACCTAGTTTTTGTGTAAGTCAACAACCTGACCTAATTGATAATTAAGTAGAAATTTGTTTTTAATGGATTTAATGAAATTGGAACACAGACATGGTGTTTCAAGAAAAAACTTGTTAATCTATTATGGAATGATAAGCATTATTTCACTAGGTTCTTTCATAAATTCTTCTAAAGATATGAAACAATGAAGATTGCATGAGTGAAGCCAAATGTAATCATATAAGTTAGTATTTGTGTGTGAGGGTTTGCAAATTTCTTGTACTATGATCAGGTCACACTTGGATTTAAATCTTACTAATGAGTTGTAAGAAGATTAATAAATAAAATAATTAGCAAGGAACTAATTAAGTTACCCAGTTAACTCAGGCTATTATTTTCCATCGCACAACATCCATCGCATCACACAAAAAAAATCATATGTTATTTATGGGCAATTAGGGTCAATAAGCACTATATGAGGTAATGCTAAGTTATTTCAAATATTAGGTAAATTATCTTCCAGTTCCACTCTAGAATCCTTGTTTGAATGTATGGATACTTGTGTCTTTGTAACCACACCAAATAATTTGATTTTTATTGACATACAGTAAATACTAGCTTAGCCTTGAGGTACCGACTGAGTAGAATAGAACCTCCCCCCGTATCTTTCTGTAGTTCTCGAATGAGGTAACATAGGTACGAAAACGACAAATGGCGGTATATCCATCTTCTTTACATGCAAAGCATGTTAGATCCAAAGAACAGGGATAGGCAGCAGCATCCCTATCGCGAAAGCTGTGCTCTGCGATTGCCAACACGCTTACCCAGCGCGGCAATTATGGGCGACATTCTCCCTTTCTTGGGGAGGCGTATTTTCAGTAGTAGACTTACAATTGTTATTTATGATGAAATACTAGCTAACCCAATAGATGTCATCCTGGCTTAATTAAATATACTATCCTATCCTCCAAGGTGGATCAAACTGTACACAGTAAGCATAAATTTATTTAAATCTGTTTAGTATTTTAGAAGTTCATCCAGGACAATTTGAACATAATTTTTATGTCTAAGGATGTATATAATTAAGCTTTTTTCATAATGAATTCTGTATCAAGATATAAGGCAAAGTTGGCTATTAGAAAATCCAAAATCTTTAATGATAAAATATGAAGAAGGTGTTATAATTATTTTGGTAAAAACTTCCATGGTATCACTTGATGACATCATAACTTCATATTTGGCGTGTGTATACTTCATATATGTGTCTGAAGATATCGAAAAATTTCCACAAAATGTTTATCCTGTTTGGTTGCTGGCTAAAAACTGCAACACAATTATTTAAGCTGTTGTTGACCTTGAATCTTCCTAATAACTGACCTGAATCATCAAATATCAATTTTAGTTTTCGTAAAGCAAGTAATATTTTCCTGAATTATGTTTTTCAATTCATTGTGGTAATTATTAAATACCTCTCCTGATTCGTTATGATTCAAAAGCAACACATGTCCTTTATTTTGGAATAAATTTATTTGGAATTGATTTAAATTAAATTTTGAGATAAATTTTCTTTTTTTAAAAACAATCCTAATGACTGAGCATAGTCTCAAAGAAGTGTGAAGTGATATAAATATATATATATATAGTATTTTATTGATAATAAGTGGCCTGTATTCGCGCCATTGCTTACATATATAGTGCATCATCTCAAGGATATCACTTGTGACTTGAAGATATGATGTCAGTTATTTCACTGCCTCTCACCCGGAACCGGAA
Source organism: Heortia vitessoides (assembly GCA_020976665.1). NCBI lineage: Eukaryota > Metazoa > Arthropoda > Insecta > Lepidoptera > Crambidae > Heortia > Heortia vitessoides. Next base: position 23,665,741 of record JACJUM010003259.1, on the reverse strand, counting down.
CGCTGTTCGGCGGTAGCAATAGGTGAGAGTGAGGTATTAACGCACACAACCGTTGTATAAGGTGGTGAGACCTCTAGTTAGGTATTTCAGTATTCTGTCATATTACCCAGTATTTTCTCTAGATCCTTTCGCGGCGAACATTATGAGGGTTAGGTAGTTATGCTGATGACCTTCCTTTTGTTACAAAAATACGATACAAACTAATATAGGGTGTGGGCATCCCCGTTGCTAAAGTTACGCTCTGCGAGTGCCAACACGCTTGCCCAGTGCGGCAATTATGGGCAGCTTTCCCCCTTTTTGGGGTGGCCTATATCCAGCAGTGGACTAGTAATAGCTGGTATGATTGATGATGATGTAATGTAGAACACTAATACAAAGTAGTTATATATACGTTATATTTCCGAGCAAAAAATCGAAACAGCAACACCCATTTGGCGTTTTAAATTTGTATTTCCCGCGAATTCTATTATCGAATACTTTTTTCCGATGTTGATATTCTATTTTTACTGGCCCATATTTGTGGTGATGAGATTTATGTGCCGTCGACAATTTGGCATTTTGCCATACGCACGTAGATTGTTAGATTATTGTCCTTATAATTGTTGGAAGACTTAAAAAATTGTGTTTGCGTCGTCATGCCGGTCCAGATTTAATTTCAGTTTGTATTCAAAGGTCATCATGTTACCTCTTACAAACACAAATATCATCATATAAATATTTACTCCGGTTAAGAATCGAACCCTAAGCGAACAAGATAGGATCACTACCATCTGCGGCATCGGGCCCGTCAAAATCTTTCCTCTCAATATTAATAATATAGGTAAGTATGTAAAATGAATGAATACTTAGATACTAGGTACTTATACAGGTTCGATTCTACTCACTCAGGGCAAACATTTATATGATGATGTTTGTGTTTGTTCTGTGTCTGGGTGTTGTCTGGCGTCCGTGACACGCGAATCAGGTCAATATATGAGATATTGTTGGAATTATTGTTATTATACAACGCTCGCAGCCCGACATGTACTTGACAGTTTTTTGCATTGTAAATACATTTTATTGCTAACGTTCCGAGAATAAATTATTAGCTTTATTCCAATTCATTTGTTAGTTTTTTTCTATTTATAAAAAAACTGGGAAGTGTATTTGTATTTTACAAGGTTAGCTGTTTTTATTTTGTTCAGAACTATTGGTGATCCGATCTGTGGGTAATAGGATATTGAATATATAGAAGGCGCCAGACCTTCCGGGATTCTTAGACACATAGCAGCAGAGCTGTTATTGTTCTTTGTTGTTGCGAATATTGCTTCCTTACCAATTGTTTTTTTTGGATGAACCTATTGCTGGACAACTCACTGGTATGGCTGGACTGCTAAAAAAGAGGATGAGGCCTCTCTTAGATGTGAGGTCCGATGCCCGTAATAATCCTGCGTACCCCGCGGCCGCGACCGCGCGTTTAGCTACGGTCGCGCCAGCAAGGCTCGCGGGATCTGAGTGGGATCGACGGCGCCTCTAGAGGCTTGCCCGGCGCGGCAATTATGGGCAAAATTTCGCCTATCATGGGGAGGCCTATATCCAACAGTGGTCTTCCAATGGCTATCATGATGATGATGGTTAGTAAAATAATTTTTTCTGTCTATCTGTTACGCTTTCTCGCTTAAACCTTTCAACCGATTTTGATGAAATTTGGCACAGACAATCTTTAGACCCTGAGAAAGGACATAGGCTATTTTTTATACGAAATAAAGGTTGTAAGGGGTCGAAAAGGGGGATGAAAAGTTGTATGGAAGTATCGCTATTTTTAGAGCTACATGTTTTAAGTGTTTGCATTGTATGACCTCCGCTTGTCGAGTTTGTCACTTCCCTTTGATGTCATAAGCGGATTCTACTGTATTACCAAAAAATAATTATCCAATTTGGCGCAGTCGTTGCGAATTATGATAGTACATTCCGTAGATTAATTCTAATTAATATAGATAAAACTATATACATGAATTGTATGTTGTATGTAATTGGCATGTATATTCCGATTACAAGTTCCAATAACATAAGGAAATACCAATGAAACTAGAAGTACAACTCATATAAAGGTCGTCTGCATTGGTACTTCTCACTTATTTCTACCGCCAAACAGCAGTATTCGCATTGTTATGTTCCGGTTTGAAGGGTGAGAGAGGCAGTAATACTACTGGGTAATGTGACGTAATATCTTCAAGTCACAAAGTTGGCAATGCGTTAGTGATATCCTTGTGATATCACAAGCGTCTATAGGTTGCGGTAAAGCTTACTATCGCGTGATCAGTGGTCCACTCAGACGAGACCAGAATGTCGCCCATAACTGCCACGCTAGGCATACATATTGCCAATTGCAGAGGGTAGCTTCGTGACTGAATTGCTGCTGCCCATCCCCACCTTGTGCATTTGATCCACTCTGTATGTACCGCCATCTGTCGGTTCTGGAACCTTAGTACCCTCTTACGACACCCGGTTACGGGGGGAGGTACTATTAAGTTATGTCTATGTTTATATGAAATAGACCTCATATAAAGGTCGTCTGTATTTGTACCTCACTCACTTATTTCTAACGCCAATTAGCAGTGTTCGCATTGCTGTGTTCTGATCGGAAGGGTGAGAGAAGCAGCGAATTTAATAGGTAATATGGCTTATCTTTAAGTCGCAAGGTTGGTAACGCGTTAGTGATATCCTTGTGATATTACGAGCGTGTATAGGCTACAGTGACGGTTACCATCACGCGGACTGTATGCTTGTTTGTCGCATTGGTCTTATAATTAAAAAAATACATTGGCTGTATTGTTTCAGTCCGAGCACGAACGCGATAATGTCGCTAACCTTCGCCAACAACATCCTTGGTCCAATATTCCCCAACTGCGCGATAGACAACATGTGCAAGAAGCTCATCGCTGCGGTCACTATATGTAAGTTCTTTAATATACGCGACCAATTTCATATTCACAACTAGGTAACCCCATAGGTGTTTTTTGTTTCAACGGTATACGTTTGTCATCATCAAACCAGCTATCGGAAGTTATATATGGATATATTTTTATTTTTAATTATAAACGTACTGGCAAAGGAAATAGTGCCTCCTACCAGGTGTGGTAAGAAGCGATTAAGGTACCAGAACCGACAGATGGCGGTATTTCCATCGGATACAACGCAGCTCAAATACTACAGGGTGGAGATGGGCAGCAGCATCCTCGTCGTGAAGTTGCACTTGACGATTACCACCACGCCTGCACAGCGTGGCAATTATGGGCAAATCCCTCTTATCTTGGGGGGGTCTAAGTCCAAAAGTGGACTTTCTACGGATGAGATCATGATGGTGATGATCCAAATTTGTATTTTTTCCCTTTGTTTTCTTCCGTCTTTTGTTTGCTGCTGTCGATCTATCGTAGGATACAACATCATTGTCTTCTGAATCAGACAGCAGCGAAAGTCCAAATAATTGTTCGATATCCATAGTAATTATTCGTGTACGTCCAAAGATGCAAAAATAACAACTAATTGGTATCGCGGTGTGAGTTCCATTCGCGAGTATCATCAAATCAACCATTAGAAGTCCACTGCTGGACACAGACCTCGCTAGGAAAGGAGAAACTATGCTCATAAATTGCTGCGCTGGGCAAGTGTAGTTTTCACGACGGGGACGCTGATGCCCACCACCGCTTTAGCATTTATACTTTTTTGGCAACTATCAGTTCTGGTACCTTACTCGCCTCTGAAGACACCTGGTACAGGATGAGGTACTATTGTACTCTGTCGGTACCCCACGGCGCATCGCTCAGCGTCTAACTAGTAGAGCGAGTCCACGTCACGTCGCCAGCAGTGTATATCAGAGATGAACTATTTAATATATGCATCTCTTTTGTTTACACGGAGCCTATATCTGTTGTACATTTCATGAGCGAGAAAATAGATATTTAGTCGCTTCCTCGCCGGCTTTCAGTCAACTGCCTAAAGCATTGATCAACGACCGATAGCAACGACTGATCTTATAAAAAGAATATTTTTGTGATGAATATTTGTGTTTTTTTGTGGCTGGATGTTTTCGTTGTCTGATATTTGTAACACTAGTGTTTTAACTATTCACCTCGGATCATCAACGTATCAGATGTGGTAAAATCTACTGTATGTGCAGTTTTTGTTATTGTTTATGTTGTATACTAGTTACCCCTGGCTTGGCACGGGTGGACAATTGTCTTTTGGGTGGATAAGGATTGGCCAAAACTGATCATAGTCTTGAAAATCTTGTACCCACGAACCAACTAATTTTTTTTACAATCCGTAATATTAACTGCTATATAATAATAAAAATCTTAATAAAGATGAATTTTCAAAGTCTCACTGATGATTAATAATAGTCAAATTCAAAGTCAAATATACTTTAAGTAAGTAATAATAATTACATTAATATTTCCAATAAGTATTTTAAGTGTATTTATATATAATACTGACAACCCCGATGACCCAAGCAATCAAAAAAGTCAACTAACAAAGATATTTCATTAGAGCTACCTTAGACTAGTCAGTCGGCACCAGACGAGTCTTACAACAAATTTTGCTGCAGGTAAATTACGCGACCCACCAGAAAGGAAAACTGGTGGTGGTAAAGGTTCTACCAACACCACCTATGCAGTAGTTGGCATTAATATAACCCCACCGGCGTCGGCGCTAGCAAACCATTGTCTTAAAGCTAGTGGTTAAAGCAGTCCAATCCCAAGCAGTTTTGAACAGCATGAGAACTGAATAGCGGGCAATACAGTTATGTGCTATAACTCAAAATCTGATAATCGTCTGTCTATTGTAATTGTCTATGTAAATCTATTAAAATTTTGGCAGGAATCCTTCTTCGCCATCTTAAGCGGTTATTATTCCACTGAAAAATTATTATATTCATGCTGGATGTTACTTATTTAGTATATTCAAGTGTGTAGGATTTCGATAACAGTAATAATAGATAGTATTTAGTTTTTATTGCACTATAGCACATACAACTGTTTTGCACGTCGGATGCAGAGAGAGAAAGAAAATATTTATAGAAACAGAGAGCAGAGTAGCTCACTAGCTCCATTAGACAGGTGATAATTATGCGAACTAATTATGAGGATGCGTTCCAATTTCGTCAAAGAGCAAAAAAACATTTTTTTTTGTATCCCTCTACATCTCATACGTTGACCTTCCGTGATAAGTCGCTCTAAGCACTCATGTTACGGACATCAGACGGCAGATGAATCACAAATACACTACTTAAACGTATATTCAATAACCAGACACAGAACAAACACAAATATCTTTATATGTATGCATGTTGTGTGTATTCATTAATTAATGATAATGCGGTGTTCCAGGCCTGCTCACCTTTATAAACGCGTATAATGTGAAATTTACAACGCGAATACAGAACGTGTTCATGTTTACAAAGATCTCATCCTTGGCTGTCATCATAATCGCCGGCCTCGTCTGGATTGCGAAAGGTAAGCTCAATAGCACTTGAAGTTTGGGATAGCCCGCTGTTGCCAAATGTGATAGATAGAAAGGGGGAATTTTAGCCCATAATTGCCATGCTAGGCAAGCGTATTGGCAATTGCCTAACGTAGTTTCGCGATGGGGATTCAGCTGCCCATCCCCACCCTGTGCATTCGATCTACACTGTATGCACCGCCATCTGTCGGTTCTGATAGTCAGTCGCCTCTTACGACACCTGGTACAGGGTGAGGTACTATTAAGTTAGTTATGTCTATGTTTATATGAGGTAAACCACGAAGGTTGTCCGCATTGGTGCCTCAATCTCACCTATTTCTGCCGCTGAATACGAGTTCGCTGTGTTTCGGTTTGAAGGGTGAGACAGGTAATGTGGCAAATCTTCAAGTCACAAGGTTGGTCGCGGTAGTGATATCCTTGTGATGTTAGGCCGCTGTGACGCTTACTATCACGCGGACTGTACTCTTGTCTGTTGCCTGAGTCAAATAAAAACTATTATGTCAGTAAATTAATTTCGCCAATTATTTTAATCGGTAAAGTCTGCATTTATATATGCCTCAGTTAGGTTCAGAAATTCTATTGGCGTAAGGGACACATAGGCAAACATGTTTGTATATATTTATTTCAGACTTTAGTTAATAGTTTCAAGTAAAAGAGGATTCAATTTTAATAATATTTGTTGAAAACAGCTTGAAAATAATCAATAATAGCTTTTCAAATAGTAAAGTTATAACGAATTGTTTTAATTTTCTTTTTAGTTCTTCCTGTGTACCTGCATATTGTTGAATTTGTGACCGTCGATATATTCGTACGGGTGCAATGAGAATAAAAGATAGGTATTGTCGGCTATCTGGATGGATATTATTGGTTAATTTTTTTTGCTCAATGTTTTAGGTGGTGTTGAATATTTCGAAGACGGCTGGGCGGGCACCGAGAGCTCTGTCGGCGATTGGTCAGTCGCCTTCTACTCCGGAATATTCTCATACTCCGGCTGGTGAGCGTTACTCATACATTATCACCTTTTATTCTTTGCAAAAGATAAATCCTCTCTTTTAAAGTTAATAAGAATTGCATATATATTGATATTGTAAAGCTGATGAGTTTGTCTGTTTGAACGCGCTAATAACTACAACCGGTTGTTTGATTTGAAAAATTCTTTCAGCGTTCGATGGTCCATTGTCCTTTAAACAAACATTCAGATTTCATCATCACCACCATATCAGCCATTGGAAGTCCCCTGCCATAGGCCAAGAAAAGGGGAAAATATTACCGTGCAGGGCAAGCGTGGTGACAATCGCAGAGCGCTTTCGCGACATAGATGCTGCGCCCATTCCCGTCCTGTGCACTTGAGCTACTCTGTTTAGGATAGATATACCGCCATCTGTCGGTTCTGGTACCTCAGTCGCCTCTTACGACACCTGGTGCATGGGGAAGTGTTACATTCCGATTTATAATATTAGTATAGATAATGAACGTTCACCAGGAACTACCTGAACTTCATGACGGAAGAATTGAAGGATCCGTTTGTGAACCTGCCGCGGGCCATTTACATCTCGCTGCCGCTGGTCACCGGCATCTACCTGCTCGCCAACGTGGCGTACATGGCCGTGCTGGGCCCCGTCGGGGTCAAGCGAACCGAAGCCATCGCTGTCGTACGTATATTGATTATCTTTTATATGTTTAAAAAAGGGGGTGAAAAGTTACTAGAAACTTAATAATTGATTTCAATTACTTATATATATAATATAATTGTATGTATTGTTATAATGTATATTAATTACATATATGGGTATATATTATAATATATATATGTGTGTGTGTCTAAAGGAGAAGTTGACTGATTGACTGACTGACTGATATATCAAGCAGAGTCTAAACTAAAAGGGTAAATGCTGCCTAAACTAAATTACAAGGGTTAAAACTTGAGATTGATTATAAAGTTTCTACTAACTTTGCACCCCCGTTTTAATTTTACAAAATACCTTTCTTAGAGCTCCCCTATGTTATAAAAAGTCCACTAAGCAAAATTTTTATTTTCAGCAGTTTGTGATGATATTTGACTTAACTTCAGCATAAATGGTCTTCATTTCAACTCTTGGTTCACGTTTTACATAATTCATCCCTTAAGTGAGGTGCAAAGTTAGTGTGAAAGTTCTACAAATGCACGCTGGTGAAATCGCGGAGCGCTGCTAGTTTTTTTTGTATTAGACTTGACAGTAAGCGTCACCGCAGCCTATTGACGCTGGTGTTATCACAAGGTTATCACCAGCGCGTTGCGAACCTTGTGACCAGTAATTTCAATGCCCCTTTCACCATTCAAACCTAAACACATACTTATATTTAGTTATATGACTGACGAGTCCGATAGCGCATTTGGTGATGTACCTTATGCGCCATAGGACCTGGGGTTCGATCCTCACCCACAACAAAAATTTTTCTGATGAATCTAGAATTAAGCTGTACCCGTGACTTCGTCCGCAATTAAGCTGTACCCGTGACTTCGTCCGCGTGGAATTGTGACTTTGGGCATCATATTTACGTCAAAACATATATTTTGCGAGCGTTTTTGCCACATTCAATAATGTGGCAAAAACGCTCAAAATTGATACTCTGCTACTATTAGTCGTACCGTGAATTTATGTTGCCTAAGTTACTACTTATTATATCAGCTATCTGCCAGTGGAAGTCGCATCAAAATTGCTTAAGCCATTTCAGAGATTACCTTAAACAAATAAACAGACAGTGTATACATGTATATGCATTTAGTAAAAAGCAGTTATATTAAAATTACATATAGACACTTCAATAATATATATATATATACACACACGACATTGAATCTTATTCCTATGATTATAAGGTGCTATTAAAAATGTAGGTGATTTGAATGTCGTTAGTGTTACTTCAACACCGCGTATGTAGCTCCAGTCAATAAGGTCCATAATCCATCTTCTCTGATTAAATTTTTAATATTAGGTATTTTTAACTGCTACTTACGCGGTATTGCGCTATCATTGACGACATGGAAACAAAAAATGCTGAATGTAGTTAGTTTTTAGGGAGGCATTACTTTTGAGGAGCTTGATGGCGCAGATGGCAGTGATCCTATCTTGTGCGCCATAAGTCGTAGGATCAATTCCCACACAAGTCAAATATTTATATGATGATGTTTGTGTTTGTCCTGGGCGGGGATCAAACCCGCGTCCTTTGTCGCACAGGATAAGAGCACCAATGTCTGCCCCACCGAGACCTCCAAATATGCCCGCTTTAAAGCTGCTAAGTCTGAGAGTCAGGTCGACGTATGAGATGTTGTGAAAGTTGATATTTTGTTAAATGCATGATGATGGTCACGATGGTGTCATTACAGGACTATAGATTTAAATGTGTGCTTGCAAAGTCTAAAGCTGTTCGCTGGCGTAGTATTATTGATAAATATTTACATTTTTTGCATTGCATTGTGCTTAAGTGAAATCGCTCAGGCGAATATTTGAAATGCATTTTTTTTTGTTTCTAATCTCGTTCATATCGTACCATAGTGATGTTGTGTTCGATTAGTTGTTATATATATTTTATACAGGTCTATACATATCAACCTTTATGTATATATCGTAGACAGTAAAAATGCCTTTTATCGTGCCAAGCGTTTGTATTTACCGAGTGTTGCGACCAGTATCTAATAAAACATTTTTAGTGCAATTTGTACTATAATACGACTTACATAGAATAAAACAAAGCCACTTTTCCGCTGTCTGTCTGTATGTATGCCTTGATCTTTATAACGCAACGTATTTTGAAGCGATTTTTCATGGAAAGAGCGATTCAAGAGTAACGTTTATATGAATAATACATGCATAATATAGAGAAAAACAGTGATACTTTTAGAGTTTTTAATGTAATATAGAACGCATTGTTTTGTGATTACATTGCAAACGCTGGCTGAATCCGCCGATATATTTAAATCAAAATAATGTACTACAGTATTGTCCGGTTTCGGATCTGGGTGTGAAATGTATGTATTTTAGTGGTATATTTGTAATTCCTCTATTGTCTGATGCCGTGTCGACATATTTCGGAGTCAGACAACGTATAAGTTGTCGTCAGAATAATTATCGGGGCCTTCGTTGATGTCACCAGTGTTTCACACTCTTTTCTACCGACAAATCGCAGTGTTCGCTGTGTCGCTTGAAGGGTGAGAAGGGCAGTGAAATCACTGGGTAAATGTGGCATTGCAAATATATGACACGCTAGTGATATCCTTGTGATGACACTGGTGTCTGTAGGCTGTGGTCACGTTTATTATCAAGCGGTCCGTATGCTTGTTTGCTGACATCATATCATAAAAAAGAAGATTAAATTTTTCATGTCTGTATCCAGGACTTCGCGATCGAGGCGATGGGATTCATGCAGTGGGTGATGCCGTTCCTGGTGGCCATCGCCGTGGTGGGCGGCCTGTCGGTCCACATCATGACCTCGTCGAGGATGTGCTTCGCGGGCGCGCGCAACGGCCACATGCCGGAGCTGCTGGCTCATATCAACGTCAAGTGTATGACGCCGCTGCCGTCGCTGGTGTTCCTTGTAAGTTCGGCTATATTAATTGCTTTATTTTTAAATGACGACAAACATGCGTTCCGCTTGATAGTAAGCGTCACCGCAACCTATAGACGATAATATCAAATGTCGAAGCCATATATATAGTTACACTTTTAAATCGCAATAAAGTAATAATAATAATAACATTAATATTTCCAATAAGAATAGATTTTATGCATAATTATGTATAGATAATACAGACGACCCTGATGACCCAAGGGATCATAAAAATCAACTAACACAGGGGTAATTTAATTAGGTCCACCTTTAACTAGTCTGCCGGCACCGGACGAGTCTTAAAACTAAGTTTACTGCAGGTTTGTTACGCGACCCCCCAGAAATGAAAACTGGTAGTGATAAAGGTTCTACCATACGTTAAAATACTGCGGTTTCATCCGCAGGGCGCTGCTAGTATTTTACAGATATCGTTATTTAATTAGGTCTATCACTTTTATATCGTCAACCAAACAATATTATTTGCTAGATGACACGGACTGTATGCTGATTTGTCGATTTGGTTATATATGAAATTCGGAAGGGATGAGTTTTTGGCTTGTTGATACTTAATTGATTTATTGGTTCTGATAGATGCTGATCTCCCTGGTGATGCTGATCCCGGATGACCTGACCACACTCATCACGTACTGCACGGTGGTAGAGTCGTTCTTCACCACGCTTAGCTGTAGCGCAGTGCTATGGCTGCGATATAAGAAGCCACACCTGCCCAGGCCAATCAAGGTAAACTAAACGTGTTAATAATTAACCGAACTGTTAAGTGCTTCAGCTTATTTTCTAAATCAAGACCCCCCAAAAAAGAGGCACGCTCCCCTAGCGGTTTGTGTTTTGAAGCAGTGAAGGGTAGATCTATTATATATCTAAAAAAAATAAAAAGTAAATATTCATAGGACTTCAACCGTAGGGTGGGGAGACGCGTGTGTACAGCATCATCTATTGTGTGTTGGGCCCTATGGCGCAGATGGTCGCTATGGATGGATGGTGGATCCTGTATGCTAAACTTCGTAGGTTCGGTCCCTACTCGGGACAAATATTTTTATGATGAATATTTGTGTTTGTTCTGTGTCTGGGTGTTAAATATGTATTTAAGTATTATGTATATCTATGATTCTTCTGTTGTCTGACGTCCGTAACACAAGTGTATTAAGCGATTTATCTTGGAATCAGGTCAATGTGTGAGATGTTGTGGAATTACTAGGTATGTGTAAGGGAACGCGTTAGTGATATCCTCGGTGATATTACGAGCGTCTATAGGCTGCGGTGACGCTTACTATCTTACGCGACATACATACTAAAAAAAGACCAATATGATGTACTTGCTCTCACTCAGGTACAACTGTGGATGCCGTTTACGTTCGTGATCATCTGCACGGTGCTGTTGGTGGTGCCGATCCTGAGCGAGCCGGTGGCGGTAGTGGCTGGCGCGCTCATGACCCTCGCAGGGGTGCCGGTCTACTACGCCTTCATCAAGTCCAGGCCGCAAGTCGTCAAGCAGATGTCGAGTGAGTCAACGATACCCCTTTAACTATCTGCATTTATAAAATTAGACAATCTGTAGTAAAAAGCAAATGTGTTATTGGGACTGGCAGATAGCGGTATATCCACCGGAAACACTGCAACTCAAGTGCACAGGGCGGGGATGGGCAGCAGCACCACCGTCGCGATTGCCAACACGCTTGCCCACCGCGGCAATTTTGGGCAAAACTTCCCCTTTCTTGGCAAGGCCTATGTCCTGCAGTGGACTTCCAATGGCTATAATGATGATGTCGCGTTGGAACTTCTTAACCTGTGCTACTTTCCTACAACCTCGTATCAATGACACGACATGTAATAAAATTTATCTCTTCCAGTCAAATTCACCCACGTCTGCCAAAAGCTGTTCTTGTCAGCCGTGGAAGACAAAGAAGATTGAGCTTTAAAATATTTAGGAGTGAAATCAATCTCAAATCACAATGATTCTCAGCGTAATCTCGTATTGACTGTCGTGGATGCAGGTAACTTTGACTTCATACTATAGATATAGCTGTGGTACACTACTACAAGCGTTATGCGAGTGTGTGCGTGAGTACTGGTGGGCTCGTCGCGTATAGAGATGAACCTATTTATACTGTATTGACCAGTGCCATGTGCGTTCCACAACATTTATAGAATAATTATATGGTGCACTGAAGTATATAAACCTTGTTTTAAACATGCTCAACAGAATTGAATACTTAAAATTATGTACTATTTTGTACACTTGTTTTATAATATACATAATTGTATTAATTATATAACGTGTATTTACATGTGTATCAAACCAACATTAAAAGTATATATATATATATTTATGTGTAGCCAGGACAGTATTAAGTTTCTCTTTGTGTTTGAAAGTGTAGTCAAAGTAACCAACATCTACTGTAGTTTGATTATTTATTTTAGTTTAGATTTATGGTGTCATAAGTATTTTTAATTGGCTTGAATGTCCAAAGATTTACATTGACTTTATGTCTAGTTTGATAAATGCCAAAAGATGCATGTGTATTTATTTGATGTTTTATTTTTTATGTTTGTTATTGGTGATGTTTATGATTTACATTTTCAATAGAAATATACTATACTGTACTTAATATACGTTTGCCTCGATCAGATTGGTATCTTTTAATAACTCTGATATTGTTTTCAAATACATAAATTGTATAAACAAACAATATATTAAATACTCATTTCATTTATATGAAGAGTTATTGGTGGGTGATAAAAGATCAGCTTGTACGATATATAAGAATGAGGCCAAGACACAAATTAGCATTGTACTTCTTTAATTATAAGGAAATTTATTTATTTAGACCAACTAACATCTGTTCACAATATTGCATATAAAATACATAGATACTTGTTTGTAGATATGTGTATGTACATGTAAATATATTGTAATCTTCAATTTGTAAATAGCAATATCGTTGGAAATAAATATTGTTATTATATAAAATCAATACACCCCAATAATGAGATGAGAGCGTACAACTATAATACAAACAAATAATGACTACAACTCGTATTTAGTTCAACTCATCTAAAGTATCCCGTTATGTTTGGTCTCCGGACGACTGAGTATATTTTAATAAAATTTGGCATATATGGACATAAAAGGAAAATGAAAACAATTAATATCGTTATAACTTTATTACTTGAAAAGATATTTTTAATTATGTTTTGTCAGTTTTAAACAAATATTATAGAAATTGAATTCTCTTTTACTTAAAACTATTAACAAAAGACAGAAGAAAATAAATATAATTTATTTTCCTTTATTTCCCTTACGCCGATTGAATTTCTGACCGTCGATATGTGTCATGGTGTGAGTCAACCAAACCACTACAATGTTAAAGGCCTTTGTAAGTTTGGGAATGAGAGATTTCGAACCCAAAACTTTATCTTTAAGGAGGAGGAATTGATTGTACTATATAGTCTCTCTTGGATACATCACAGTTTTATCTATTTCTTAGGTATGTAATATAATATTCACACAACATCTCATAAAATGTTTCCGCAGTAAGTTGCTTAAAGCACTCGTGTTACGTACATCAGAAATCACAAATATACACAGAACAAACACAAATATCATCATACAAATGTTTGTTCTGGGGATCGAACCCACGGCCTTGGGCGCATTGGAAAGGATATTTACCCATCTGCGCCATCGAGCCCGTCGAATGTGTTCATACTGTTATTTTGAAATACATATTTATATGGAACTATATACAGACTAATTCTTATATATTTCACTGCTACAGGTAAAAAGTGTACATTGTCTAAAAATATTTATACAAACTGTAGAATCCGCTTGTAATGGCATCGAAGGCGAAGGGAAATGACAAGCGGAGGTTATACAAAGCAAACACTCAAAACATATGTGCGAGCAACATTGTATTTTTAGGTATTTAGTTTTATAAAGTGAGATGTGGTGAGATCACTAAAATGAGAGATGTTAGGAATCAAGTCAGTCACTATGACCGGACATCATTTCTCAAAATAGGTCATAACCGGATATAGTGACATGTCGCTTATGTCACTATAGCCGGTGCAAGTGGAGTGAAAATGAAAACCTGACTTCTCACATACTTACCTACTTATTGCTTACAAAACCTTTGCCTTAAAACTGAACATTTAAAGCTTTTTAATACCTAATGTAGAAAATCACACAGTGTCTTTGAAAAAAACATTAGTCTGATATAGAACTTTTGGAAATTCATTGAAATGCATCAGTAATCAACTGTTTTTTAGTTATTATGCTAACCAACATCTAATTACGATTGATCCAATTAAAATGTACTCAAATGAAAATTAAACATAAATAATTAAATTTGAACCAACAAGTTTTCAAATATATAACACAGTGTTATAAAGTTGACCAATTGTGTTAAAATTTACATTTATCATGTCAGTATAGTATTATCCTGTAAGCAGTTATGATACTTTTTATATAATGTTGGTGTTTTTATCTGTTTATATTCAGATATTTCATATTATATATTCGTATATTACATCCACAGTGAGTCAATTTGTTCATTCTGAGATTTTATACTGTAATTGGTGGCCTATATTGTTTAGCATTTTTATAAATAGCACAACTAATTTTCCTCAATATATAACTTAAGAAAAATACGAGTATATATATACAAAAATTAAACACAGATAATTGATTTAAAAACTAACAGGTTTTAAAACATTTGAGACAGTCTTATAAAGTTTACCAATTGTGTCAAAATTTACATTTATCCTGTCGCTGTTGTATTGTAATGTAAGATGTTATGAAACTTTTTATATAATGTTGGTGTTGTAGTCTGTATTTCAAAACGCTCTCTATTACACCCATAGCCAGTCCACTTGTTCATTCTGAGATTTTACACTTTAATTCAAGTGCTATATTGTTTAGCACAAAATGGCACAACTAGTTTTTTTATGAAACTCAGTTGTACGAATGGTCTGACGTTAATTATTTTTTTTTGTATGCGATTATTGTATTCTAATATGTTATGTAAGTTTTTTATAAATCGTGTGTTTATTTGTCTATGTAATTAGTTTATGTTTTTTTTTATACAATATTATTATATAATAAATGAGTATCTTTTCACAATCTTAACTGAAACGGTTCATCTTTGTTTTTTTTGTTGTTCTGTGCTTGTTTTTGTTAGTTTTTTAGTTGGGGCTTTCCAGGTTTAGTTTATTTTATTTTAACAATACGTTGGCGATGGCTTTGCATTAAACAGAATTTACCATATGTCAGGTATAAAAGGTTAGAAGTCGAAGAAAAGCCGGCATTCATATTGAAGAAATCACTCTTCTATAATTATCTATCTAACCATCAATAGATATTATTTTTCATTGGCAATGGTATATATATATACATATGAAACCTCGAATATGTATTTGTTTAACAATTATAACGTTTGTTTGTATATATAAATACATATAGCAGAAATCATTACACAAAGTAAACTGACGTTCAGCATTCATCACACCGATACAACCTCTCATAATTTAGCGGATCTCCTCTCACTTTTTCCCGAAATCCTTCAGGAATTTCTGTATTTTGTCCCTACTTATGATTCAGTAAATGACTTGAAGTTGTCACTAGACCGCATCTTGCCACCCTGCACCAATATTCTGGTTAAATTATAATGTAGACTACAATATGTTTATTTAGTAGTTTGCTTGACTCAAGTTGTGTTAATTTTGCGATTAAGCGACTTATTTTCGGGCCACAATATTACAGAAACTAAGTTCGAGGCTCGGTCGATCACAAATTGCAATTAAATATTTATAACGTAGATATTGTTAATTGTAAAGCAGAAAAATATTATACGATATCACGATGTTTGCATTGTTATCCCGCCATCTCTCAGTTCCAGTATCCCGATCAACGACACCTTATACGGGGAGGTACTATTCTACTCTACTAGTACCCCATGGCAGCCTTTTTTGGAGGCAGATAGTCTGTCACCTTATGGGCGTTCTACGCTGGCCGGTATGTGGCCTTCATGCCAGAACCTTGAGCCTCCATTGGCCATCGGTTCTGCATACTAAGTCTTGTCCACCGCTACTACTTTGCCGGTACCTCACGGCATAATTGGCTATATGCCTCCCCGAAAAAGGGGTGATTTTCTATAATTGCCACGAGGGGCAATTGTGTTGGCAATCGCAGATCTTAGCTTTTGTGACGGGGATGCTGCTGCCCATTTCCGCCCTATGTATTTACCGCCTTCTGTCGGTTCCGGTACGTAGTTGCCTCATACGACACCAGGTTCAGGAGAGGTAGGTAAGGTAAGAGGAGGTAAGGTACTATTCTCCTTTGCCGGTACCTACGGCAAATATATTTACACTTGTACAAATAACTATAAAAATGTATAGTAGATGACAACAAACGAACTAGCTTTTCTATAAATGTACCAAGTTGTATGTTGTGAGAGTGTGCGACAATTTATTCGGTGCCTTGTTATTTATATATATATATATATATATATATATATATATATGCATGTATGTATATATATCCTTGGAATTTGAATTCCCTGAATGTCTTTTCGAAGTGAATAAACTGACCAACATTTTATGATAATTCAGAAAAATTATTAATATTTATCGTCTATAATAAACATTTCTGTGATAATGTTGTAGTAATGTTTTTGTATTTCTATGCATTTTTTTTTGTTTGACGATGTTTCAACGTTGGTAAATATGACGTCATTTGGAGTGTAAATAGATTCACGTTCTTTTGGCGAAGTAGGTAGCGGGTGTCAAAAATTAAGAACAAAAATAAATATAATATCAATATTAATAATCTGTTGTACACCAACAAAAGAGATACTTAAGAAAAAATGGACAATATACGGCGTTGTCACTTAAACCGATCTTTTGCAGGCAACCATTGTATGGAAAAAACAGTACGATAATAGTTAGGTAGTTTGACACCGCACTACCTAACTATTATATATATATATATATCTTGTATGTCTGACCGACTGACTGACTGACATCCACTCAGGACCTAATCTATAAGGTCAGAAGTATTCTGTATAATATAGCCCACTTATCGAGAAAGATTATAGGTTGTATAACATCAAGCTAGGT
>JACJUM010003259.1:23607766-23648421 GCA_020976665.1 Heortia vitessoides | reverse complement strand
GTAATACTAAATAAATGCGGGGTACATTTATCGACACCTAAACAAATGAAGGCCTAGGCACTAGCCGTAGCCCCTGGTAGTTAATTTTACAGCAAATTTTGAACTCAAATCCCGCTTTTTTAGATATACTAGCTGTCCCGGCAAATATTGGTCTGCGATATAAATGATATAAAATGATTAAATTACTAAAACAATTAATAAAAAAAGGGATTGGTGCTAGAAGTCTGAATATTTAAGGTTGTAGTAATTTTTAATGCCACATTATAAAAATAAAATTGTCAAATCAAATTAAACATATGTAAGGGTTGTATACGTAGGGGTATAAAAAATAGATAACAGCCGATTCTCAGACCTGCAGAATATAAGAATATAAAATTTCATATGAATCGGTCAAGTCGTTTCAGAGAAATATGGTAACTAACGCTGACACGAGGATTTTATATATTAAATATCGATTACGAAGTTTTGATAGATTTAGGTAGGTTGGCCTGTTGCTGTGTGGACTAGTCGCTCTATATAGAGCAAAAGAGCTCTTAGACACGCCACTGCTCGTTCACTCGAACTGTGGCTGAAATGCCTACGTTAAGAATTGTATGAAGTCGCAAACTTGTGATTGTCGGTGCCAATAGCTTCGGTTTTGTTATGCTTGTATGAATTGGAAATATATACAATTTATTAATTGTTTTTGTAGTTTTAATTACCACAACCACCCGATATATAGAAAGGGACATGGTCGAACCAAAGATTGGAGGTGACGCTGTGTTCATACCACGTAGGTACACATACAATTTTCCAATGCATTTTAAAGAGCACAAAATTGCCTTTAGCGGAAACGCAGACGGGCCCGATGGCGCAAAAGGTCGTGGGTTCGTTCCCCACCCAAAGCAATTTTTTATGTAATGTTTGTATTTGTTCTGTGTTATTTATATGTATCGTAAGTATTATATTTGTTATTCCTCAGTTGTCAGATAGATCTGTTTAGTTTGGAAATAACGCGTCACATGAAGCTGCATGAGTACAAAAGCCCTGATATTTCGAGTTTCGAGGGGATTTGGTTAGCGGTCGCATCAACACTGGAGCCCTGAGCACATGTCCGTACATATATTTATACTGATATGAAGAGGACACGTTATCATGATGATGATGATGACATAACATGTGACTTGTAACAGACAGTGTTTAAGAAATTAAAGGCAACTAGTGAAATATATTTCACTTAAAATGATGTGTTTTCACCCTAGTAAATAAATAAATTACACATGTACCTAGCTCTAGGATTAGGGTTTATCAACGAAATAGATCATGCAGTGAAATTACACATATGCGTTGATTTATACAGATACTATAATTTTTAAAGCTACTAGTGTGTAATACATAAATATAAATATTATTTTTTATAATGATGATAAAAAACATCATATATAAATTCCGACAACATTCTCCTCGTTCCGTGATAAGTCGCTTAGCACTTGTATTACGGACATCAGACAATACAGGAATAGACTACCCAATACATATTTAACACCCAGACCCTGAGCAATATAACTATTTATATCGAACCCACAACCTTTGGCGCACAATACAGGATCACCACCATCTGCACCATCGCCGTCATCCTTCTATTTGCGATTGCTTCATTTGCACATACAAATTTGAGACAACCGGGAAACAATAGCATCGTAACTACCAATTACTTTCCGATAACAATTGTTAGAAATAATGTTAGTCGCTGTAATTGGCAATTAGGTAGGTTATTGATAGCTCTCGACTCCAGAGTGTTACTAGAACTGATGTTGGCTATGCGGGTTGCGGCCGTGATCTTTATTGCAATATGGGTAGCAAGGGTGAGATTTGCTTACATAATAACTGTTTATACAATCGTGAAATCACATGTGACGACCTCACAAAGGTGCCATAGGATCCAAATGTGTGAACGTTGCACTTCCAAACGCAGAGCTTGTGAGCGAGTTAATCTTGTTGTGAAGTCGTCACTCACCGAACCTCGTCGTCAAAGGCGCAACGATCAGAAGTGCAGGTATTCAGAATGTCGATTTATTTAATAATGGAAGTGCACTGCTAGATACAGGCAGACAGGAAAGGGGGAGTTTTGCACATAATTGCTGTGCTGGGTAAATCCTGTGAGCCTTGCGGGGGCGATGTACGCGGAACACGCAGGTGAATACGAGCGACGTCCCCCTCTCGCTCGGTGGCGCTGGAATTGACGTCTGAGTCCAGAAATGGGTTCGTCCGAAAAAAATTGGTTGCCTGTAAAGTCGGTATACGGGCGAAAGTTTTACGTGACAACGACTTTAAATGGTAAAATAATTTTAATGTGAATATTCATTCGTATAGTAGGAATAAGGATGAAATAATAGTAACAATTTAAAACATTTATTTATACAAAGAATTATATTTAAAACATTAATTTATACAAAGAATCTCGCACTGAATTGCATATTAACAAAATTTTATTTTTACCTTTACACATACACACGTATTTATATACAAATATACATACAATAACTTGCAATACATTTGCGTAACACACGTCACAATGAGAGCGAGTGAGAGGGACGCGTGCCTCTTACTAGCTCTCATTGTGAGCGCATAACGTGAGCGGTGCGTAACGCAGTTTCTTGAAGTGTCACCCGGCAAACCAATTTATAAGACGTTGTCACGTCAAAAGGAGTCTTTACTACACAGTATTAATCAAATTCGCTTCTCACTGTCTGTCTCTTTGTATGCTTAGATCTTTAAAATTACGCAACTGTTACGTGTGATTCAAAAGACATTTTACACGTATAGTACATACATAATATAGGAAGGTAAGTTTAGAATATTGTAATGTGATGTTATAAATGAACATTTTTTTTTGCGATTACATTGTAAACGCTGGCTGATCCTGACGAGATATAGTATTGTATGCGTCTCTTAGGGATAACCGACAATATTCATAATTTATCCTCATTGCACCCGAGTGAAGCTGAAGCGGTTCGCTAGTTAATCTATAATATAATCTGTCTATGATCGGTGATTCTTTAAAAATGTCTGGAGCAAAGTTCAACTCGAGCTCGTGTACAACATTCATGAATATCTATGAAGCTACGAAAGTACACACAGCAACAGGCAAACACGAATCTGTTAAACTTGAACTTTTAAAGAGTAATGTCAGAAATTTGACGGGCCCGATGGCGCAGATGGTGGTGATCCTGTCCTGTGCGCTGAAGGTCGTGGTTTCGATCCCCACCCAAGACAAATATTTCTATGATGGTATATATATCTGTACTGTGTTTGCAAACGAGGATGGACAGAGTGAGCCCGACAGCTCGAGGGTTGTCTGTATAACTTTGAAATTCAAAGGACTTTTATACTAACTTTACACCACCCTTCAGTAGGTGAATTTTGAAACTGCCTTCTTAGTGCTCCCCTACGTTATAAAAGGGGGCACCTTTTATAACGTAGGGGAGCACTAAGTGTGCAAACTTTCAGGTTTTTAAACCTTATAGTATGACATAAGGTACCGGTTGAGTACAATAGCACAGCACCTCCCTCTGTATCAGGTGTCGTAAGAGGCGACTGAAGTACAGGAATCGACAGACGGAGGTACATCCATTCGAAACTGTGTCGCTCAAAAGCAGATGGTGAGAATGGGCAGCCCCGTCGCGAAAGCTATGCTATACGATTGCCAACACGATTGCCCTACGCGGCATTATAGGCAAAATTCTCTTTTTTTGGGAGAGGCCTATGTTCAGTAGTAAATCCTAATAGCTGATACAATGAACCCTTATAGTTTAGGCCATACGTTAATATGTTAGTCAGTCAGTCCTCCTTAATATATATATACACACACACTGTGTGTATCGTCAATGGTGTCTGTCCCAATAGATAATCAGCGTGAATTCTCGTACGTGATCTTAACGTTGATTCCTTTAATGTCACAATGCAGTGCGATGGATACGCTGGCCAGCGCGCCCATTTCAACGAAGATACCGCACATAAGCTGACTCCACCGCCGGACGAGCTGGCGCCGCTACAGCCCGAAGATACGCAGGCCGCCACCGTCATCGCCGGCCTCATGCCGGACTCCATCGGGGAGATGTTCAATTTCTTAGATGGAGACAGCTTCGGGATAGGTACTGGGTTTATCCCCACGCAAAAGTCTTTTAAATTTTTATTTTGAGTATCAACACTCTTGTGTCTCGTTGTTTCGAGTAATTGCGCTTTGTCGAAAGTAACGCCAATCTGCCGTGAGGTACCGGCAGAGAAGAATAGTACCTCGCCCTGTACTCGGTATCGTAAGAGGTGACTAAGGTACCGAAACCGACAGATGGCGGTATATCATCCGAAACAGTGCAGCTCAATTGCACAGGGCGGGATAGACAGCAGCATTTCCGTGGCGAAAGCTGCGCTCTGCGATTGCCAACACGCAATAGGCTATTTTCATCTATCAACAAAAAAATATAACATTATGTTACTTGAATAAATAATAACGTGAGGAATTGAAAAAAAATGTCGTTATTCCATAAAAACCTAAGATTAATTTTATATTTCAAAATTAAAATCAGAGTTTTATTATCTGTAAGTCACGTGACCGAAAATACCGTCCACCATGTTTTTTTCCAGAATGACGTCACAAGCACTAAAATATCTAAATGTAAACAACTGACTGTGTTCCTTAATTTTTTACTTTTTTTGTGTATAATTCCTTTTATTTTAGAGATTTTGTATTTTATTACGCTACTTTTGCATAATTAAACATGGACGTCGGATTTGTAAAAGCCGAAAGTACTAATTTACCGAAGATAGATGCGGTAATGATTACAAACTTCTTTGCGTGTAATACAGATTTCTTTTCTGCCGAATGCAGAAATATAAAAACAGCTATGTAAGTAAATCTTTCTATTACTTTATCACAACAATATCATTTGTGTGATTCATAGGTGTAATTCAATGAAATTTTCTTATTTTGAGGTTAACAACATCGTTCGGAATAGTAATAAATAACTTTTCTGGAGTCTTCAATGTCGAATTCTTACAATTTAACGCAACACACCAACGATACGGGTTATAGAAACTCATCTTTTTATATAAATAAAAACAACTCAACAAAGCCGACAAACTCAATATCGTGTCAATGACAAATGTCAATTTGAGGTTACAATATTTTAGTACTATTGACGTCACCAAAATGGCGGATGGTATTTTGGCGCGTATATTTTACGACAAATTTTTAATATTTTTTTTTCGGCATAAATCGGTCATATTTTGCTGAAATAAAAATTATAATGAATTATCAGATATATACGAACATTTAAAAAAAAAATGAAGAAATTGGAGAATAGCCTATTATGGGAAACATTCCCCGTTTCTTAGGAAAGCCTATGTCCAGCAGTGGACTTCCAATGGCAATAAAATCCATTCAGTAGTCTTAAAGAGTAACCATCATACATTTTTACCAACTTTCGCGCTTATAACATGATAAAGATTCAAAACTCGTATGAACTCACACATTTTTAAACTATCCCGTGTAAAGGTCCAATGCATGAGTTTGTTTACGGGTGGCAAGCTATAGTAAACACAATGAGCATGAAGAACAACGTGGAGGTCCGGAAGCGAGCTGGGCTACAGCGGTTCGCGCTGGCCGGCATCAACGGTATCACCCTAATCTCTCACATCGGGGTCACGGAGATTATGATGAACGGGACCAGAACTTATTGCTTCGGCGGCGTATCGCGACCTCCAGGACGAAGGAGTGCTATTTGTAAGGTACGGTTGGCCACAGATCAAACGAGTCAATCACTTTCCCAAATCTCTCAATTTTTTAGAGTGAATTTGGACCTCAATGGCTCCCTTTTATTAAATCATATCGTTTGGGTAGGTTGATCTGTAGCTGTAAGTACGCTCCATACTCAGTCACTTAAAGAACTGCACCCCTAAATTATTCAATAACAATATAGCAAATTTAATATCTTTTTCCCCTTTGAGTAACTATGCACGTAAAAAAGTGAAAAAAAAACTCACTGCAGCCTATAGACTATAATATCACAAGGATATCACTAACGCGTTGCCAACATTGTGAATTGAGGATATTATGCCACATTACCCAGTAAATTAATTGCCTCTCTCACCCTTCAGACCGGATCACAGCAATGCGAACACTGCTATTTGGTGGTAGAAATAGGTAAGAGAGGTAAGAGTGAAGTACCAAGAGACGACCTATTGTATGACGTCTACCTTATGCGATTTATGTAACTCATAAATGTTATGTTCGATGATTCGGTAACTTCTTTAATGGTGACATGAAAAAAAACAGTAGTTTTGTTTTACTTTATGACATTTCATATTTATACCTATGTATTATTTGTTTTTCTTAGCGTATATAGTAGATTATATAATGATTAATTTAAAAAAAATATTTTCTTTGTGTAATTTTTTTTGCAAAAATGTAAAGTATTGATAGAATTTCTTAGGGTCATTTATTTTTCAGGGTGCTATGTATCAAGAGGGCAGGTTTTCATGTAAAGTGCCGTATCTGAGATTCCCCACGGTGTTAGGATATTCGTACTGCATAGACCAGTACGCCGCTGTTACATCCATAGACGGCACCTATAAAAGTATGTCTATCTCATTATTTCTATGATATAATTAATTGATGAAAAAGTGTTGCTATGAATTTGAACATTAAATTTCTACTCTGGCAACACACCTAGCTAATATCGTGATCATGTTTGTAAAACTAAAGTATGCAGTGCTGTGCAAATTGGGCTGCCAATATTTTTTGACAACAATAAAAACCTATAATCTGGTTTGGATGGGAAAAAAATATGTATTAGGAAGAAAAATGAGTAGTTTTCAAATTCTATGATTTTCTAGCTCAAATAACTAATTTTTGTGTGTTATCTTTAAATGTTGCAAAGCTTATTTGACAGTCAACATTAAAATTTTAATAAATAAACAAACTGTTCACTCTTTTTCACAAGGCAATTAATGTAAGTAATTAATGGTAGCATTACGTTCAGTAGTTATAAATCGTTAAGTATCTATAATGAGTATTTTATGGACGTATCAAAGTAAAGGTCGAAAATAAAGTGTTTTTGCATACTTTATTTGTATGTAAAAGTATAAAGTATATTAACTAGAGTAGGATACGTTATTATAAAGTATGGTTGGCAGCCCGATGAGCAAATGACATTTGCACATCATGTCGATTATTATTAAATTATCCTTTTTTTATTTAGCCACGTATTGTGCTCGGGGGGAGTCAGTGCCCAAGTTTCACTATGATTATATTTGTGAACGGA
Organism: Heortia vitessoides; assembly: GCA_020976665.1. Lineage (NCBI taxonomy): Eukaryota > Metazoa > Arthropoda > Insecta > Lepidoptera > Crambidae > Heortia > Heortia vitessoides. The sequence continues at coordinate 23,641,120 of JACJUM010003259.1, read as the reverse complement.
GAGATATAAAGATAAAACGGATTAACTTGACGGATCCAAATGAGAGATTTAATATTCGCAACCCAGTAGTACGTCGGGCGGAATATTACAGGGCGCCATACGATATACTGAAGGCTTGTCCTGATTGGTGAGTTACTTTTTCCTTGATTCCAGACCTCAGACTGAATCGAATGAGAACCTCACTATTTTTTTTCATAGCATGTCATACATTGACCTGGTTTCGTGATAAGTCGCTTAAAGTATTGTGTTACGGACATTAGACAATAAAGGAATCACAAATATACTACCTAAATACATATATTTAACACCCAGACACAGAACAAACCGAACTGCTTGGCCGAATTCGTTGACATAACGCAGGGTGTAATAAGTTATTTTATCCATAGCCACACGTGCTTGCATGTTTTTGAAGCGTTGTGAAAGACATTCCGCTGTAAAAGTATGTATGTATGACCTACACCTATTAACCACTACAACGTACTTTTTTGAAGGTATGGTTGTAATTTGCAAATATCCCCTGAATTATTGCATCAAGAATTGCCAGCGGCTCTAATGGATGCCAATGAGACAGCGTTTGTCGGTCATGGTGGAAAATACTGGCTTGCCTTATATTACACGCAGGTAATCGCTTTCTACATATAAATATATTTTTGTACGGTGGGCAACAGATCAACCTGCCCAAATCTGTTGAATGTTTACAGTCAATTTTGAACTCAATACCTCGCTGTTATAGATTAATATCGATTGCGATTGATCTGTTGCTGTGAGTACTTTATTCCATTATTTGACCTATTGATACTTATAAAAGGTGGTTTACATATGTCAGCTTTATTGGGAGGAGTTAGTTGAAGTGGCAGTGGGCAGGGCGCTTGCTACGCAGAACCGATGGTCGATGGAGTCGCAAGGTTCTGGAATAGAGGCCACGTACCCGCAAGCGCAGCTTAGGGAGTCCGCCCGCAAGATGGACAGACAATCTGACTATAACCGCGGGATCGCGCTGTACACAAGCCGCATATAACCGGTCCTATTGGAGATTACTCGGAAAGGCATTTGTCCAGCAGTGGACGTCTTATGGCTGATGTGATGAAGTTAATGATTGTGATAAATGAAGACTATTTACAATGTTTCAGCTGTCTACATATGCGATTTATTTCCAAGCTCACGGAGAGTATCCCTGGCAATCCAACAAGCCAATTGTATCGGTTGATAAAGGTACTTTTTAATATATAATAATTCTAAAGGCCATTTCCAGATACAGTTTCAAGCAGGTCCACAAGCAGCAGAAAACTAGGAACTAGTTCTAGGAACATAACAGTCCACGGACTTTACTGTAATTAATGAAGTGTCATTAATTTCCTTCTTAGAAAAAAAGCATGTTATTATTATACTTAGAAGTTTCATTTTTTATGGTGACTCGAATATAAAAACAATTTATTAAAGAATATTTTAAGAATATAAGTGATTTTACTTAAAGTTCTGTTACTTTAGGGTTAATATCGCAAATGAGTGACATATAACCCAGACTATATAGTTCATAAAAACTTTTTTAAGGTGGCATATGGGAGCAACTATTAAAAGCCAATATCGGACCAGACATGAATTTACATTACAATTTGAATGGAATCAAGAGATATGGTGGAGCTGCAGTTATGCCTGATCTTATGAGAAATGATGGCCAAGTGAGTATAGAGAAGTCAGCACAATTCATGAAAAGTGTAACAAATTTGATGTTTTTATTGTAAAATATATCCCAACTTTTTAGTCTCAACCGTCGAACTTCAGAACAGACTCTCGTGATGGACCTGGTGAAGATATTTTGGTTGGAAATACTCAAACTGGTAAGTCTTCTTACAATTCAAGGTTGTTGTATTATTTTCTATTCTTATTTATTGGAGTAATTTGATTTTATTATCAAACTTATCACTAAAGAACTGGGTTGATGTAGGTCAGTACAGGCGGAATCTCTCAGTCATTCCCGTCTCAGTAGACAGCATTGGGTTAGTCCGAACAAAACCCAACCGGCAAACGTTTTGTTAAGGCATTTCGCATTATTCGATCTCAAGGCCCTGGACACGTTTTTCCTTTGGCCCAAAAGACAGAATCTTTAATTTTAAAGCATTATTCGTTAAACCAATTCCTAAGCACTCTTACTTAAAATACTTTTTACATTAGATATTTTTTTTGAGTAGATCTGGTCCCTTGCTAAGGGTGTCGAAGTGAAATTTAGTCACTCCAAACTATCTTCTCTGAAACCTGGTAGGGCACTTATTAACACTATGCATTTACATAAACTGAGCCGAAATATGCCAGAGAGCCGAAAGGTACCGACAGAGAGCCGAGAGGTATCGACAGAGAGCCGAGGCGTACCAGCAGAGCAGAAGTACCTCCCACGTTACTAGGTGTCGTAAGAGGGGACTAAGATACCAGAACCGTCAGATGGCGGTTTATTCATCTGAAACGGCCAGCAGCATCCCCGTCGCCAAACCTGCGTCCGGCGATTGCCAACACGCTTGCCCAACGGCAATTATGGGTAAAATTCCTCTTTTCTTGGGGAGGCCTATGCCCAGCAGTGGACTTCTAATGGCTGTCAGAATGATCATTATTAATGATGATTGATTAACATTGCGCCCTTTTTATGCCCGAATTTCAACGGCTCTTTGACGTTTTTGAGGATGCGGGAATAGCATGGTTGTACAGAGACATTCGTCCAATGCTATTGACTGCATGATTTACGATCTGCTACAGATAGAGAAAAGCAACCGCTAGAGAAAATGTTGAGTGCATCAACCAGAAGCTAACTCCAGCTACTGGTTAATGCGCTTAAATATTTTCCTCCAGACAGGAGCTGCCTCTGAAAATCAGACTTGTCGTTTCTCTTTTGAAATATAAATACTTCAAAAATTGTCGATCAGTTAAGTACTTGACATTTATGAATTCCCCGTGTGATATAGGCAAATATAAGCTCCGGTATGAAATTTACTCCAAAAGAAGAATAAGTTCTTTGGCAGCTCATGTTTCTAGATTTAATTATTAGTAGGTACTAGGATGCTAATTGGCCTGGCTAAGTTTGCTAAGAAGAAAGTTTATCTGCGGAGTCAGGTGGTTGACTGCAAGCCTCCCGGCAGTTTTGTCTGGTTCTTATACAGGAGTTTCACCAATTGATGCGCGCCTTCATCAACCGAGATGGAGGTAAAACACTGAAGTGACAAATAAAATAATAATTATAGGTATATTTGTTGCAGGTGATAGCACTGGATATAAATTTCTTCACGATTCTCAAGTACAACCAAGTTTTGAGCACGGAAAGAATATATAATTGGCTACTATTCTAATTTCGTATCTGAAGTTAATTAAAGTATATGATTAATAAACGCTTGTTTTTTCATAATTACGTACGCTTTGGCTCTGGTGTTTAGTTCTTACGTTCATGATGATTTATTCTGTAACAACCTGTTCCACACCTTCCACTGATATGGGATCACGTCGCTTTCTTTTTTGTCACCAGAGATCTCGATGTGCGAGAAAAAATACCGACTCAATCCTCAAAAAATAAACCTCAATAAAAAATCGTCAGTATCATGCATTAACAATATCTTTTATAGAAAATATAATCTTTGTAATAAAAAGCAGGTAGATTTTGAAACAAAATAACTTTAGATAATGTCAGCAATCATGAGACCTAAATTATGACACAGCCAAAACTGGAATCTTTAATTTTGTTCGCGTACCTCTATTCTGATTCTTAAAGACCACTGGTAGTCCGCGAACCACTGGTTGAGAGCCACTGATGTAATGCTTAGAAGAACCTACTTCATAAGTAACTGCAATGAGTCTATTTAGAAAACTATCGTTCAATTAATATTTCGCTTTAAATTGATTGAACCCTCAATTTATATAAGATATATTTAAAGTAGGGCCAAACAGCAACAGATCATCCTTTTCAAATATGTCAAAATTTTGCAATCGATATTAATCCATGCTGATGAGATTTACATATTTGTATTGATATGATGGTTGCTTACCGTACATTTGAAATATACACATATATATATATAAAATATACACATACATACTTCTATGTTCTTCCCAGTATGTAAAAACCATAAATCTTTTTGTACTTGGTGATATTAAAACTGTATTTCTATGAAAAATATGTTTGAAAAGAAGAAGACTGGTATCATCGATTTGTTTAGAATAAAATAAACATTTCATAATTTATTTGATTTTGCTATTTATTTTTTTCGGTAATTTGAAAAAATGTATAAAATTATATTTAATGAATGTATTATTTTTTTGGTTATCGCACAGGTTGAATTTCGATACAATAAATACCTACCATACGTTGTTACGTATGCACCTACGCTCACATATACGTCACCATTAACTATGTATATAAATACATATATAAGCTATGCATCTATAAAACTACTTTTACTTAGTTTGACATTACTTTTTCCTAAGTACGATCTGGCAACCCTGATCGTAGCTGGAATTTGCTATCTGTGCTTATGTCTGACATCTTTCTTTGTGCAATTTCTGTCGGGTCGCTCATGAAATATCCCGTTATTTTCCTTTCGTAATTCATCTAACAAAGGCATTATCTATTTGTGACGGTCGGCTGTGGTTAGTGGAGCAAGAGTTAAAAATCCGCAAGCTCTGGGTTCAGTGACACCGTGCCACGAAATATTTTATTTTGATCGTTTCGAAATTATTGATTTTAGACTTCGTGTGAAAGATAGATGTTTTTATGAAGTTTATTTATTAGTGAGAACGAGTGTTTGGCGAGCAAGCGGCAAGATTTTTGTGTCACGGTCCAAACCAAGGTGTGTATGGTATATTTCTAAATGTCGTCCAGAGTGCATAGTTCGGTCAGAACTCGATTCTTTGTGACGTAAAATCTTGGATATTTCTGCATCTGGCCACTCAACCTACCGTTCTCGGACGATATCTATCAGAAGCTTATTTCACACAAGCTATTTATAACATGTACAATTATTTTTGTGTCATAATTGATGGATTCTATCAGTTTTATGTGAGAAAATATGTTGTATTATGACATCATAAATCAGTCTCGATGTTGTACGGTTCAAGACGTGGTCAATGCATCCCTGTTCGTTATAACAATTAGCCTCTGATTTAATGGGTGCAAATGGTTCATCAAGTGTATTTGTAAGGTCAAATTTATATCTGCTGGTAGGCCTGTGACTCAGTACAGATATCTTGTTATTATGATGGGGTTCTGGTGTGCCATATGACAGATCAACATACTGTTTGTATCAGTCAATCATTCCTACTAAACCTACTGGCTTTGGGCTACCTTTATTTACAGATTATGTTATAGTAATGTTGCCAAATATGATGAAACCCGTAAGAAAATATTCTGTCAGCTAACATTTTTACATTAAAAATTTTATTTGTTTTGTAACCAACTTTTATTATGCTAATGTTATTGTTTGTATTTTGGAAACAAATATAGAGGAAAAGTAGTTTTACAATGTTAAATTATACTACAAAACTTTGCAAATAATTCATTCAGGCTAATTATTAATCAGCTTATACTGTCATGTCTTTCACCGCTTCGGTTTGTACCTTGAAGGTAATCCATTTAACTTGTTTCGTATTGTATTGTATTGTATTGTTAATGTATATTACAGTTAACTATGTATGGCTTGTGATTCATAAATAGATATTAAGTCCTCTTTACCTTTTACAGCAACAAAATTTACATTAGTACTCATATCACTTATTCTAAACAAGATTAATAAAATATTTTTATATATTGTTATAGACAAAGGCAATGCCTATAAAGCAATTTTCCAAGGTCAATTAATATGCTTATCACCTCTATATTATTTTTATTTAAATAAATTTACACATTATCTCATATAGTGACCTTACTATGAAATATGTCAGTTCTACCACTTGTGACCTAAAGACATTAGACAACGAAGGAATTATAAATTTAATTCTCAAATACATAAATTTAACACCAAGATTCAGAATAAACACAAATTTTCAAATATAATTGTACAATATATAACTGGTGCTCCTGAATGAGCAAAATTGATGACAAAACTACAATAACATGCTGATACAGCAATTGTAATGTTTAATATTGAAACATTTCCTCTACTTTATCTTTAAATATGAGTTTGTACATTTATATAAAATTTAGGTTGTGTTTCCATTGCGTTGATTGCTGTGAATTTATCAATACCTATGTTATTACAACATATTCTGTGCTTTTTGGTCATTGAATGGAAAATATATGCAGTATATTTATCTCTCAAATCTTAGCAAGAGAAGGATAACTTATGTTTAATCTTAAAATAACAAAGCATACATAATTTATATTATGTTTAGCAATATGCCGTGTGTCTTACAGAATTTGTGTACACAGGTCACATGTTGGCTTTAAATGTAGTTCTCAATGTTATTTTTACTTTTGTAAACTACTTTCAATGTCAGCATGTTTGCCATACTAGAGTGGCTTATCTTTGAAACTCAATAATCTTTTTTTGATTATCTAATAAAATCTACAACATAATTATTTGATAAGTAAGAATATATCATAAGGCTATTCTGCAGTGTTTATATAACAATATCTTCTGATTTATTTATTTTAAGTTACATTAGGCATTACCCATTAGCTTATTGAATTATTTTTTTCTTTAAGTCAACCTGACTGAACTAAAATTCTGTTGGCAGCCTACATTATAAAAGAAACATTGAGAATACCTAATATTGTTATTGTAGTTAACTGATACTGTTGCTCAACAACTAAGTATATAGATTATATAAACACAACATGTAAAGTGTGTACATTGTTTATTGTTTTATTGAAAGTAAACTATCATTGGGTATAATTGCATTAATAATTATCATAGAATGTTGTATTATCTTTACCCTTGTTTTACACAAATAACTGATTTTTTTAGTTACCAGCAAGGATTATAAAATTACACAAATGATTGATTTTAATAGTTACCCGCAAGGGTTATACAAGGTTAAACACATAGTATTATATAATTTTTTTCATATAAATCATACAATTTGTCTGTCATAGATGTTATCAAAATAACAAAGGCAAAGAAGAAAATCATTAGCCTGTGTAAAGTAGGTGTAGCGTAAACAAAGTATGACATCCATGGCCAGAATCCTCTTAGCCGCTTTAAGCTGCCTGGATCACCAGTATTTAGCACTGCTTTAGATCTATGCAGACTTAATAGTAGATATTATTATTTACCAAAAAGGCATACAATTAAAACACATTATTCTTAACTTATAATTTCACTGTTTCAATCATTGTTTAATAGTTTGTTATGTCTTATAATTGTCCAGGCTGAGTTCTTGCCACCACTTTCTTACTTAGATTTGAGTAATGTATAGCAAAATAATATATGTACCATGGTATTATTAAACAGAATCTCTAGATTCTGTGAAATCTACTTTGGGAATTAAAGCAATTTGGCAAGTTTAGGAACTCCTGACTATTGTGCCAGTTGATTCAATAAGATTAGTATTTTCATCGTCGTAGGTGACAATAAATAAATATTCACAAATATAATAAATATCAAAGTATATCTGTCTATTCTTTTGTAACACCTTAGCCAGTGTACCAATTATATGTGAAAAGTTTGTGGAAATTTTCAACACTGAGGAACAAGAGGGCCATGTGTCATTGTGAAGTCCACACATACATAATTGCTGAAGGATAAAAGGAAAAGCCACTCTGAAACTTCCAAAGATACTCATCAAATCCGGGCTGGTACCTTGAAACAGAAATAGTCTAATAAATTTTAACATAGTAGTTTATATAAATACAAGAATGATAACAGTTATAGTAATAATAATATTATATAATATAATAATAATATTATTATAACTCCCAACACATATAAGGTATTGAAGTGACTGGACTGACTGAAATCGCAAATATAGTAGTTAAATACATATATTTAATACCACGACATATAACTATAACAAACACAAATATCATCATTTAAATATTTGCCAACTGCCCCTTCGTTGACAGTTACATGTACCAATAAGGACTCAAACTATATTTTAAAAGCAATTGACAGACTCATGCTGAATCAGTGGACGATATAAACCAAATCAATACTTATTAAAACTGCCAGCTGCACTGTTTAATAACTTGCTATTTTTTATATATTCATATAACCTGTAATGAAATAATAATTAATAATTCATTAAAATTAAAGTATGCAAACTAAACGGTTCCAATATTACTTATATGAACTGATTGTTGCTAATGCCATTTGTAAACATGTAGCTAATAAGATATTTTTAAAATCCAACTCAAAAGTTCAGAGAAATGTATGGTGTGTGGCAATTGGAAATGTTACATATTGATGTCCATAAATCGAATTGTTGTAAGAGACAAAGTGCAGGTTTATAGAAAGAACAATAAAGAAAATAAAATCAATTAATTAGTTATAGCTTTATTATTTGAATACCTTTTTTATGGATCCCCTTTTACTTGAATGATTAACAAATTTAGAAATAAATAAATACAAAGCTTTTTGGCTATATGTCCCTTATGCTAATTGAATATCGTGTCGACATATGATTGTATATTTTCAATAATATTATTAAATAAATAGTATAGCCTAATATTATTCAATAAGTAATATTATATAGTTTCTTAGATGGGAAGATTAATGTTAAGGTTGCTTTTCTGTGTCAGATGGTTGACAGTAGAAATACAAATGTGTTTATAAAGCTATGGTTCTTTTAATGGTTGGTAAAAGTAGACAGAAAAAAATACCCCTACCTAATAAAATTCATTCTTATAAATGGCTTGGGGTAGGTAGTCTATGTTTAATTGGCACTCATATAAAACTCAGATTGATGAATATTAAGGAAGCGAGGAATAAATAAATAAAAGATGAATGAATGGAAATAGGTATTAATTTATGTTCATGTGTATTTAATACATTATAAACTACTACAAGAATTTCTCAAACTAAAAGATATTCCAAATACCTTGAATGTTAGATACTGTCTTGTATTTATATTGCAAATCATAAATTCTTATAACTTCGCATACATTGACATGACACCAAGATAAGTCGCATTAAGCAGTTGTGATACGGACATCAGAAGAACCACACATATAATATTTAAATACATATTTTTAACACCCAGTCACAGCCAACACAAATATCATTATATAAATATTTGTATTGGGTGGTCGGACCCAACTTTACACGAGGTAGGAACACTACCTAATGCGTCATCGGGCCAGTCGAATTTGTGATCTTAACATTGGATATGTTTGCCTGCAGAGTGAGCCGTGTCTTGGGGGAAAAGCACCCCGGGCACTACGGTGGCCCCAGACACACCGGCGCCAGCGCCCCAGCCTCCGGGTAAGTCTCAATACACCCATTTTCTACTACTGAATGAATACCTCACTCTCACATATTTCTACCGCTAAACAGCAGCGTTCGCATTGTTGTATTTCGGTTTCAAGAGTGACAGAGGCAGTGAAATTACTGGGTAATGTGAAATATTTGCTGAAGGTTGGCAACGCGCTAGTGATATCCTCGTGATGATACGAGCGTCTATAGGTTGCGGTGCTGCTTTCTATCACGCAGAATGTGTGCTTGTTTGCCGACCTGGTCTAAAAAAATAATTTAAAAAAAATGATTGGATTAAAATTGATGATTTTAATTAGACATTACATTTATGTATAACATTTGTGGCTTTATAAAATAGGGAATTACCAATGATTAATAAACTAAAACGATATGGCACATTGGTAAAGCCACATTCCATCTATTGGAAACGTTTTAAAAGAACCAAAACGAAATTAATAAGCAAAATTAAAAGCTCTTTCCTTACAATAAATGAATCATCGCTTGAGCCTGGATTTGTACTGATTATTACGGTTGACAAGAAAATGGATACACGGAACATTGTCATGCTGTTTTCGGTACAATTATGAAACTAGCAGGACACCGCGGTTTTACCTGCGGAGTTAGCGTCACCATCGAAATTCAGGGATAAATACAGCTTATATTATTTAAAGTAGCTTCTTTTTAGTAAAATATTTTATTAATTTAGTTGAGATGTTATTGAGTTTATTCGTTACAAATGTGCAGTAATATAAATCGTGCCTATAATATGCTACGTTACTCGGTGAATATTTATTTATTTATTGAACTTTATTGCACTAAATATTACAAAATGCACAAAACTTAATACCAATTGGCATTATTTCCCAGTCAACCGTTATACGAAACAGAAAAAAAAAAAATATACTTATAGTAGTGCAGACAATATACACTCATTTGCAAACAAAGAACGGGCACTTAAGCAATGCACCATTTCAAATGTTACTATTGGTTTGTTTGATAATTATAGTTTTACTTTCACCTTTTTTAAATTAATATGAAAGTAATCGTTTTCGTCAGTATTATCATAAAATTTTGATAAAATTTATAGATATTTTTTTGATAATATTTATATTAAAAATTGGGTCTTCGCCTGTAGCGGCCAATACGGGTTGTGCATGAGGAATTAGAACTTCCGTTATGTATCGATGTTTAGTCAGTGAGCCGTTGTCAATGAAGAATATCTATGTACGATCCACTGAATTAATTCCTGCTTAAAACATAACAGAGACCCCAGCATAATGTGTGATTTCTTCAAAACAAGCGTCTTTGAAAGCGTTCTCCGCATCTTCATAGCACTCGCTGACGTCGATTTTCACCGAACAGAGATATCCTGGCTTCATCGGAGAACAATACCCTATTCCAGTCTTCTTGAGTCCATGACTCACAATTTCGAGCAAACCTAAGCCTGGCAACTCTGTGCTCACGGAGTAACTTAGGGCCGCGGGCCGGGCGATGACTGCGTATATTGGCCGTGAGACGCCTCCTCTTGACCGTCCATAGACTAATATGCACATTTCTTCGAGGTTATTCTTAAGGTCCAAGGCAATTAAGAATATGAAATAAATTCATAAAAATTGTCTAAAAGTTATAAAAACCGATATTATATTTTGGAACTTCGCACCAAAAATGTAGGATTAAAAAGTGGCATAAAAACGTAACGGTAAAACGAGCATCAAACGAAAATTTGAATTTAGAACGCACTGTTTTAAACACCATGGCATTTTTAAAACCGGCCAGTAACATGTACAAATGATTGAAATAATTTTGTTAACGTATTTTTTTAAAGAAGAATTAAAATCAAATCTGCCCGTTTTTTTGCAAATGAGTGTTTATACAAAATAAACATATAATATAAAAAATATATATAAAATAACGTTCATCATAAATAGGGTAATAAAGTTAGAGAAGCAGCATCAGTAAATAATGGGAATTGCTTAATATTCAACGGAAGCTCATTCCAGAGTCGTATAGCTGTCACTGTAAAAGAGTTTGTCAAAAAACTAGAGTGATGAGAAGGAGTTAAAAGCGAGAGAGTATTAGAAGAACGGAGATTTCGTTCGTTAGAGGAAGATAGGAATTGGAATCTGACCTTTAAGTTACGGATCAAAAAGTATTGAAAATATTATGGTTAGAGCTAGCTTTCTAATTGTGAAAGTGCTAATTAAATTGGTCGACTATATTTTGAAATAAATCATATCATACAGACAATCTAATATTTCCATTTTATAATATTATTATAGATTTGTTTCACTTATCCGTTCTGTAAAACAGGTTTACAGACGTCTGTAAAACCAAAAGGTTTTACAGACGGATGCTTTTTTATGACATTTAAAACAATTTATAACAGCTCAAATAATTTATGATTTAATCACTGGAGCAACTACGATTACAAACCTTCCCAATGCCAATCTGTTTTGTATGTAGGTATTCTGTTTATAACATTCACATTTTATCAAAAAGCAGAGCGGTATTTTTTTTCTGTATTAGACTATCGACGAGCAAGTATACAGGCCGCATGAGCGTTACCGCAACCTATACACGCCCGTATTATCACAAGGACATCACTAGCGCATTGTTGACCTTGTGACTTGATATTATGTCTCATTACCCAGTAATTTCACTACCGGAACACGGCAACGCAAACACGGCTATTAAGCGGTAGAAATTTGTGAGGGTGGGGTGGTAAAGTAGAAGTTTGTATGAGGTCTAACTCATATCGTAATTAAACTCCCAGATGAGCTTAGGTTGAGAGATTAAAGGCCGTCTTTCGGAGTCGCTAACTCTATCGGGTCGGTCAGGTTATCCTAATATAAACTTGTTTGCTAGCTTGGCTCTCATCAGTTCCTGGCACCATTATGGATCACGGGAAGATATCACCATACCTATACCTTAGGGTTTACTCCATCCAGTAACAGGACCCGTAATGATAATGATATAGTCTTGACAGTCCACGATAGCGTTCACCACTTGAAGTGGTTTTCGAAGGTTTTTCGAAGGTGTTCTGCGAATCCACATTTAAAAATATATTCTATATTTACTAATAGTAAGCATTCGTACCGTGTAGTACTGGGAGAGCAGAATAGTACCTCTCCCTGTACCGGATGTCGTAAGAGCCGAACCGACAGATGGGGGTATATCTATCCAGTGTAGTGTAGCTCAAATGCAACTGGGTAGGAATGGGCAGCAGTGCGCGTTTCCCATCGCGAAGTTACGCTCTGCGTTTCCCAATTATGGGCGAATTCTCCCTTTTTTGGGGAGGCCTGCGATCAACTGTGGACTTTTGTCGGCTGCTATGATGAAGCGTTCGTTTTGGAGCAATGGATACCTCGGAGTTGTGTCAATGGTCTTTCTAACCTCTAATTCACATTTCCCTTATCTGTCTATGCATGAAGTGTCCGGCCATGATGTCTAGATAACAGTGCAGTACTAAATACATGAGTAACTGCTTCCGACGGGAGTCTCCCTAGCTGATAGCTGATGTTATTTTAATAATAGCATATTAGACACTGGTTAAAACTGGTTTTAATTTTTCTCGCATTACCCGGCGACTCTTGTCTTGTCGGGTTCAACTATGACATTTTCTGACCCTCGAACTACCACTATGATAATCATGTTGATACTATGATATGAATCTATCACATCATCATTATCATATTAGACATAGAAAGTCCACTTTTAGATATAGGTTTTAAAGATAGGGGGAAATTGCCCGTAATTGCCGATGGCAATCGCAGAGCGTAACTTCGCGATGAGGATGTGGCTGCCCCCCCCCCCTACCATGTAGTATTCAAGCTGCGCTGTTTCAGATGGATATGCCGCCGTCTGTCGGTTCCGGTCCCTTATTCGCCTCTTACGACAGATGGTACTTACAGAGCGCGAGGCCCATTCAAGCCTTTTTATTCCCTTTTGTTTGATGAACACCTTACTGTAGTCTTTTGGGAGTAACTCTGAGATGCCATTCAATATTGAATACATTTCTTAAGACAATGTATTCCAGGTAGACAGCATGAATTGTCGGTATGTCGATAAAATAGGTATGTTTAAATTGTAAATGTCTGCATGTTCGTACATGTTCACTGGACATGTAGAAAGGATGGATGAAAGGAGAATGAATGCACAAATATATAGAGCGGATGTGAATGGAAGTGTTGGTATATAGCGACTTAGGCGAACTTATCTTTTTTATAACATACCAGAAGAGGTATTGAAGAAGGGCCAGGTCAGAAGTGCCAAGAATAAACAAGAGTGTATGAATCATGCGAGTAAGGGAAGCAAGAGAGGTGTGGCCAGATAGTATCAAGATCCATAGTTTCTGCCTACCTAGGTGGGACACAGTTATGTATGTATATATGTAAATGTCTCAAACGGACAAAATGTAATTAGGACAGATTTAAAGATTTTTCTCATTTCGCATATAAATTGGCTGGATACAATCGAATATAAATAGCAGTAATTATATTACAATCAGGTAAATTCACATATTTATTGAATAAAACAGAGATATCACAAATATAATACTCAAATACATATAATTAACGCACAGACGCAGAATAAATAAAAGGATCCTGATGTAAATATTTGTCCTGAGTGGGGATCGTACCAACGACCTTCAGAAAATAGGATCACTGCCATTTGCGCCCTCGGGCCAATCAATATTGTTAGAAATGCTTGTTTTCATTTAATTCAATCCATTTAGCTGTTATCGCGTATTTGACAATCCCTACTAATATTATAAATGCCAAAGTAACTCTGTCTGTCTGTCTGTCTGTTACGCTTTCCCGCTTAAATCTCTCAACCGATTTAGATGAAATTTGGCACAGACAATCTTTAGACCCTGAGAAAGGACATAGGCTATTTTTTAATTCGAAATAAGGGTTGTAAGGGGTCGAAAAGGGGAATGAAAAGTTGTATTGAGGTATCGCTATTTTTAGAGCTAGAAACTAGAAACTTATTTTTAGGCCATTGATTCGATATAAATAAACATGACATTCAAAGTATATACATATAAGTTAAGGTAAAGAGGTATGGTACCCAAAAAAACTATTTCACGCGGACGAAGTCGCGGGCACAGCTAGTTAGTATATAATTTAAGCTGGAATATTAGATTAGTTTATATGATTAAATAAAAAAGGAAGTGTCTTGTAATTTATATCGATATAATGATATTTTACTGGATGCTGGATGAACGTGTCTGCGCTACTCGATAACACATTTTATAAATCAATGTTTGACTGTCCCGATGGCACAGATGGTAGTAATCCTATCTTATGCGCCGAGGGTCGTGAGTTCGGTCCTCATGCATTACACACATTTATATGATAATGTCTGTAGTACTAAAATAATACCTCCTTCTGTACCAGTTGTCGTAAAAGGCTACTAAGGTACCGGAACCGACAGATGGCGGTATATCTTAACTACGACAGAATGGTGATGGGCATCATTATATTCCTTACGAAGTGGCGCTCTGCGAAGTCTTTAAAGTGTCATTGTATAAGTGTCATTAACAGTTTTTTATCTTATAGTCATAGCTAAAAAATATCACATGAAGGATTTTTTTGTGTGTGTGTGTGCATGTGTATGTCCATCTATTATATGTATGTGTGTGTGTGCGCGATAAATATATCTAAAAATCCATGACTATCTGAAACTGAACTATGATTATCTAGTGGCTTTCCAGTGCTATCTGTACAAATTAATTTAGAAACAATTTACAAATAACTTCATTCATTTCAGTTAATTCATATTTTTTTGGCATATCTCTGAACCTGACCTATGCCTGAACCTATTTTCAGTAGCACATAAAAAAAATATTTATAATAGCATGTAATGAATTATTTAAACACTACGTATGCTTAAACGTTTCAAACATCAGTGTCACAAGTCGAAAGTTGATCAATATGTGTTACCAGCGATGACTTATGGCCGTGGAACTTGATCTCTTACAATTGACCTTATGAGCAAACTCAAGATCGTTGGGAGCGTTGGTTCAGAGTTTCTTTAAGCGATCGAATCCGGAATGAGGAGATCCGTGAACTTAGCCCGGCGGATTAGCAAGTAGAACCTGTGGACGATGGATAATTCCACTAGGCAGTTTTGTTGTGCAAAAAGTTAAATAAAGAATTTACACAACATCTCACATTGACCTGACTCCGAAGTAATTCGCTTAAAGCACTTTTCAGACAACAGAGGAATCAGCAAGGAATGAATAAACACAAATATAATCATATAAGGGTTTGTCCTAAGTGGGAATCGAATCCACAACTCTTGGCGCACAGGATAGCATCACTACTAATTAATCTATCAATCAAATCTCTATTGTCAATACAGGTTATACGGTTGTCATGAAATAGTACTTGTAAGTGTCATCCGTATTGTGACTATATACATTGTTTATTTATTTGTAATAACAATTGGTGGGTGTCAATGGTATTACTAACAAGTACCATCTGCTGTGCAATTCAGTAAACATCGAACGCGCATATACAAACTACCAGTGTCCAATCGTTATCAGCAACGTAACCTCCTGCTAGTATATTTGTCATCACCAAATCAGCCAGAGGATGTCCACTGCTGGAAATAGGCCACCAAAGAACGGACAATGTCCATAATTGCAATTGTTTACATGAGACTTCATACAAGGGTCGTCTGCATCGGTACCTTATTCATCGGTTTGAAATTACTAAGTAATGTGATGTATCTTCAAGGCACAAGGTTGGCGACCTGCTTGTGATATTACGAGTTTCGATAGGCTACAGTAACGCTTACTATCACGCGGAATGCATGATTGTTCGACCTGGTCTAGTATAAAGAAAATGTTTAGGCCTAACCACGGGTACTTTGGAATAGTGAACAGCAATAGTAGTCCTATGACGCTACGTTGCGCAGGGTCACGTATGTATGTCTGTCATCATGTAGCAAGCCTGTCTTAGGACAAGGCTGGCTGTCACTGGACGGATCTTACAGCTAAGGTTCCTGCAGGTGCCTTTCGTGACTCACCAACAAAGAGCATTTCACAATTGAACCTCATAAGCCATGAAATTTTTTGTATGTCGGTTCTGTTACCTCAGTTGTCTCTCACGTCACCCGGTAGAGGACGGAGGTACTATACCGTTCTGTCGGTACCCCACTGCGTAGTATTTGTGTATTGTTGAAAGAGAACCATTATGTGTGAAGCTTTTGTAATCGGGAGCGAGAAGTCATTGTTGAATCACTGTGAAAGATGATAACGGCTTATGACGTCAATGTTTTGGACCGTCGCACGCGCGTCAATGTCAAATAGGCACTTTCAAATCGTAATAACAACCCAAAACATCTCTAATTATAGATTTGCTTATTGCAATAATCTAGCGACGCGTCCCGGCTTTGCGCGGGTGCAGTGACGATTTAAAATTGGTTATCCCTCATACCACCGCGGACTATTTTATATGTAAAATATTTGCATATTGCATAATTATATGCTCAATTTTGAACTTAATGTCTCGTTGTTATAAACTTATATCGATTGCGAAGTTTTGACACATTTGGGTAGGTTTTTTAACTATGCAGTGATTACACGAATAACCGATGACCCTGACAACCTTATGTTGTTATAAGAATAGGTCATTGAGTTTCCTACATTAATACTAGTCTGCCGGCACCAGACGGGTATTATAAGCAGGTTCATCACGCGAACCACCAGGTAAGAACCTGCAAGAGATTGATTCCATTAAAACCTTGACTTGATTAAAAACAACAAAAGAAAAAAAAAATTGTGGCGGTATATAAAGTTATAGCTTTGCCCGCGGCTTCGCTCGCATTAAATTGGGGGTAACGCGGTTCGCCTTTCCCGATTTGGAATAAGAGAACTCTGAACAGAATTTTAATTTAATACGCTGCTGTTGAAGAACCCCTATTTTAGGGGCTGGGGAAAGATTTAAAAAAAAATAATAATGCCGGTATTTTTCGTTGGTATCAAAGAGTCTGTGTACCGATTTTAAGCTTTACTTTTAAAACTGCGATAAGACCCATATAAAATTGTATATCCTCTTTTAAAGGGTTGCGGGCAGATCTCCAAAACAAGAATGAGGCAATACTTTTTTGTTAGACGTAAATAGTACGCATATCAATTTTTTGTTTTCTTACTTGAGAATCGCGGAGTGCTCTGTACAAACTTCGACCCGAAAGAAACAAACATTAGTCATGTCACTCTCTATGCATTCCACTGAAATAATCATGCTATTAATTGCCGTGACAGACAAACAAACAGCCACACACATACACTCTGCCTGAAGCGAATTGGGTTTTTTTGATATGATCCCAAGAGATCTGAATGTGTGATTGCGGATTTTTTTTTTAGAAATCATCGAGTCAAATTTATTTACACAAATGCTTTATCTGCGTGAAAAATTTAATGAAGATGACATTTGCTCTTTACTTTAAGTCTTTTTCTATAAAAGTAATAATCGGATTAGCTCGAGCTGAACTCACTCACGTTGGGTTCCGTAGTAAGAAACCTAATTTCGTGCTTTTTTTAAAGGCGTTTTTTTACTGACTACAAAAAAAGGGGATTTACTCAATTCGTATGCATATATTTTTTGGATGTATGTATGTTACTTGTGAGTTGCCATTTTTTGTTGCCAAAAATAGATGAAAACTAGTTCGGGTAGGAAAAAATTAAGTATTAGGTAGAAAAAGAAATATTTCAAATATGATTTTATTGTCTAAAAACACGATGTTTTTGTACCTTCAATGATGCAAAGCTTGTTTGACATATAAATTGAAATAAATAAAAAAAATGTTCCGACACATCCACAAGACATACGGTTCATCATTACCCACAAGTTTCATAGGTCTAACATGCGTTCTTTGCTACATAAACGCTTGTATATGTTTTCCAGGTTTATTTGAAATATCGATGTTTTTGGGTTTACTTGAAATATTGACGGGCCTAATAGCGCAGATGGTAGTGATCCTATCTTGTGTGATTGGGGGAGGGGGGGGGGGGGCGTAGGTTAAATTCCCACAGGGCAAGTAATTATTATATGCTGATATTTGTGTTTGTTCTATGTCTGGATGTTAAAAATATGTATTTAAGTAGCATATTTGTGATTCTTCTGTTGTCTGGCGTCCGTGACACAAGTGCTTGAGGCGACTTACCACGGAGTCATGGCAATATATGAGATGTTGTGGGAATTTATTTATTTTACAGTTTTAGTGTCAAATCCATACCTCTATGCGTTCTGCGGTTTGTTTTTTGCTTTTGTGAACTATAGGTATACTTAGTGGCTATACCAAGCCAACATTAGGTTAGCACTTTTAGTACTGCGGTTCATAGAGTGATAGACTGAAGCAGCGAAATTTCTGGGTAAATGTGACATAATATCTGCAGTTGCCGATGCGCTAGTGGTCTCTGCGAAGACACGAGCGTGTACCATGGTATAACAAAAGTTTTGAATGTTTTAAAATGGTGTCTTTAGAGAATATGTACATGAATTTTCTTAGACTTAGGTCCTGTTGGAGATATTTAGCCGTCACATTGATTGCCATCCCCTACTTCAAACGTCCAGTTAGAATTCCTCGCCCCGTTTTATCCTCCCTTGCGTAGATTTAGATGCTATAGGTAAACTGCTTAACGAATTCAGTAATTTGGTAGACTTTGATTTATTTGCCAGACTCAAATCGAAATTGACTCGATGTTGGCTGATTTAAATAATATTATTTCTACTTGTGTATTATTTTTTTTTGTGTTAGTATTTTAATATCTTATATATTATTTTTTTAATATCTTATCTTCTATCTCTTATCTCTCTATAAAAGGTTTTTTTTTGCTATAGGGTTTTTTATTTAGTCATACGTTCTTTTCATTATATTTGAATGCTGTGTTAGTTCTTAGATAGAACTAGCAACCTGCCCCGGCTAAGCAAAAGGTGTAATGATAAAATAAAATAAATGAAACATGTCGTGTACACACACACAACATGTCTAGTTAATATTATATTTAACTATGAATATTAGTATGTTTCACAGTAATTTGTAATAAAATAATAAATGAGGATAAAAATTGGCTATTGTGGGTTATCTCTAAGAGACAGACATATACCGCGGAATGTTTTGATATTTTGTGGACATTTGAGGTGTACCAGATGCGACACCAGCGTTTGCTATGTAAGAAAAACAAAATTGGTGTTTATTTATGACATCACATCACAGAGTTTTCAAAACTCTAAAAAATCAGTGTATCTCTACTATATTATGCATGTATCATACATATAAAACTTCCTCTTGAATCATTATCTTTAAAAAAAACGGTATTAAAATCCGTTGCGTAATTTTAATTTTAAAGATAAGCGTACATACGGACAGACAGCGGAAAGCGCCTTTGATTTATATGTGTAGTGATGATATAAGTACAACTTAATTTGGATAAATGATGTGAGATGATTAATTTTAGCCATTGCATATAATTGACTAATAGTTTCGGATACTGCCGTGTTTATTTCTATAGCGGTGTCAGAGCCACGGTGATGCGGAACAGTTGTGTCCTCAACATCAATGCACTGTTGACACAGTGATTAGAGGCGGTGTGCTAGCCGGAATCACGAGGCGAGGTGGCCAGGTACATGGGAGGCCCGAGAGCCGAGGCTTGTTGTCTTTGATTAAAAATGTACCCACTCGTGATAGCGGTAATCGGTAATCGGGATAATGAGGCGTGCGGCCTCGTACGGCTGCGGACCTGATAGTCGTGACGCCCGGTTTTTAAATTTGCGATGTCTACGAATTCCCGGGTTCTTCAAACTGTTAACATATCGAGTTATATTCTCACACTTAAATATATTTTATCCAATTAGGCCCGTTATAAGCATCTTCTAATCAATAATAAAATAAAAATGTTTTATTAAATAATATTTTAAAAATGGGAAGAATTCGATTATCGATATCGATACACATGAAACCTTATATTATACCTTGGCCGTTAGGTACCGGTAGAGTAAAATAGTACCTTCCCCTGTACCAGGTGTCGTAGGAGGCGACAAAGGTATCAGAACCGACAAGTGGTGGTATATCTATGCAAAAAAGTCAGCTCAAATGTACAGGAGGGGAATGTGCATCAGCTGCCCTGTAGCGAAAGCTGCACTTTGCGATTGACAACACGCTTGCCCAGCGCGGCGATGAACCTGCTATAAACTTAGTTATAAGACCCGTCTGGTGCCGGCAGACTGGTATCAAAGTAGGACACTCAATGACCTATTTGTTTAAATGACGCTTATAACACGGTCAGGGTCATCGGTCATTTGTGTAAAATTCTAATTAGTAAAACTATATTCATAGATTTTTCTTTGTTATTTTTGAGACGACTAAAAAGTGCCTATGGTAGGCTTATTTAAATAAAGATATATTTAACTTTGGCTACAATCGAATGGTATTTGAAAGTACTTATGTGTACAAAAATATTTACATAGTGACATACATAATAAGAGTCCAATGACCCAGCATGTTTAACTTGTGTTCTCGAACTCTAATATTGTTGATAGCATAAAGTAAGGTTTTTTTTAGTAGACCAGGTAAGCGTCGCAGTCTATAGACGCTTGTCAATACAAGGATATCACTAGCGAGTTGCCAACTGTATAGTTAATTTCAGTAAGGTGATAGGTGTGCTTGAGTGTTCTACTTTAATACTACTTGCACCAGACGGGTCTTATAACTAAGTTTATAGCAGGTTCATTACGCGAGCCACCAGAAAAGATCCTACAAGAGAAACTGGTGGTGGCGTCTTGGTGGCTAAGTATTGTTGGCTGTCTTTGATGCTTTCATATATTTTTTTTAATATTTCCATAATTCGATACACTTTCATCAATCCGCGTGATGTAAGCATAACCGCAGCATATAGACGTTAGCAATATCACAAGGATATCACTAGGGCGTTGCCAACCTTAGAGGTCATATCCAGTAATATCACTGCCTCTCTCAACCTTCAAACCGTAACACAGCAATGCGAACATTTCTATTTGGTAGTATCCCTCTTGTTATACCATGACGAATTCTCTGACAGCTAAACCATAAAATCAAGGCGATTTCTGAGATAAAATAAGAAGCCACATCAATTCCACAGGAACATGTATGACCTAATAATGTTCCAAGTTACAATTGTTCAAACTTCCAGTCTATCCACAATAACTCTTTTGTTTGTAATATTTTGAAGAAGTTTATAAGTGTATGTGCCAAATAAACAATGTACGAGATATGCTTGACAAACACTCCAATTTGGCCTCTTTTTTAACTATGTGCATTGTTCTCAGCAATTAGCAGCGTAATGTGAACAGGTTAGTCGTTAGAATCTTTGTTCCTTCAGTGTGGTGTAACATTATTTACGTATGTTCAGTCGTTTGTTCAGTCAACACCTTCTTAATCATGAAGTATAGAAAACGAATGGATAGATATCGTTCAAGTTTATATCTTTTAAAAGTCAAAGTCAAGTGTCTTTCTATTTAAATAGGCATATCATAGGCCAAATCGTCAATACAATAAAACAAATCTATATGTCTATATAGATTTACCGATAGACCGGTAGATGGCGGTATATCCATCTTTAACGGTGCAGCTCAAATGCACAGGACGGGGATGGGCAGCAGCACTCCCGTCGCAAAAGCAGCGCTTTGCGATTGACAACAATCTTGCCCAGCGACGCAATTACGGGCATAATTCCCCCTTTTTTAGAGAGGCCTATGTCCAGCAGTTGACTTCTTATGGCCGGCACGATGATAAATGAAACTAGGTTTGTTCTACAACTTAACGCGGTTGAAACCGCGGGGCGCCACTAGTATTATATAAAGATATATATCTACATATTAACGAGCGAAAGTCCGTTTTATAATTACTTTCCTTGGCAGTTCAATTTGATTTATGTAAAATGGTACTTAATTACTAGATATAAGCCCGTCACAGATCAATCGCTTGAAAGCGGAACGTTGTAAAACACCGACAAATAATAAAGGAAATTATATTATACAGTTTAATTTCATCATCATCATTCCAGCCATTAAAAATCCATTGCTGGATGTAGGCTTCGCTGAGAAACGGGGGATGTTGTCCATAAATGCCGCGCTTCGGCAAGTGTGTTGGCAATCGCAGAGCGCAGGTTCGCGACGGGTTGCTGCTGCCCATCCTCGCCCTGTGCATTCGTGCTGCAATGTTTTGGATCGATATACCGCAATCTGTCGGTTCTGGTACCTTAGTCGCCTCTTACGATACCTGGTACAGAAAAAAGTACTATTCCACTCTGCCAGTACCTCACGGAACCAGTTTAATTTGTAGTTGTTTTTATTTTAAGTGTGTTTTCTCATTTCGCAAAGAATTGATAGATACTATATACATTTTGTTAAGATTTAGCCATGTGGTACCGGCAGAGTAGAATAGTTCCTCCCACTGCATCAGGTTTCGTAAGAGGCGACTAATGTACCAGAACCGACAGATGGCGGTATATCCATCCGAAACAATGCAGTTCAAATGCATAGGGCTGGGGTGGGCAGTAGCATTCCCGTCGCGAAACTTGCGCTCTGCGGTTGCCAACACGCTTGACCAGCGCGGCAATTATGGACAAAATAACTCCTTTATTGGAGAGGCGTATGTCTAGCTGAAGACTTCCAATGGCTGGTATGATGAATGTTTTTTTGGCCGTTTGTATATTTACCCTGTGAGATGCATAATTAGTTGGATTTCGCTGGCAGTGTTTAATGTTAGCGAGTGGCGACCACGCAATGTACACGCGATACAAACATATCACCAATTTCCCACAGACAGATAGGTACTTCTGTTATCAATGTCTATAAATGTATCTGAAGGTATATATATCCTTGGTCGATAAATTTATATGAATGTTCTCAGAAATATGACAGCTGTCGTTTGTGTGTAAGTTACTGCTGCATATTGTTCTTTATCGGGAAACGGTTACGGATAGGCACATTATTTATTTGTATCGAGTCATCTGTGTCCCGCGGTTAGAATATATATATGTGAATATAGAGCCTGTTAGAAATAAATTAAGTTGGCCATAAGTTGAAATAGGTTGATAGTTAGCGGTATATCCACCCGAACCAGCGTAGATTAAATGAGCGGGGCTAGGCGGGGATGGGCAGCAGCATTCCCGCCGCGCAGCCACGCTCTGTGACCAGCAGTAGACAAGCTTCTGTGTTATTCAGGCTGTCCAGGCTATAATCTATCTCACTGCCGAAAATTCACTCAGATTCGTTCTATCGTGAATAAGAAATAATTGTTGATATAAACTTTTCCGTTGATTATATACAGAACTCGCCCCGGCTTCGCGCGGATGTAATGAGGGTACATATGGTTATTCTAGGTTATTTCTAAGAGATGGACATTTGCCAACACAGAATTTTTTACGGTGTATAAATACAATACTGTGGTACATTATTTTGATCTATCTCTTCGGTTCAGGTCACAGCAGCCTATAGACGCCTGTAATATCACAAGGATATTACTATCGCGTTGCCAACCTTGTGACTTTATATTATACCACATTACTCAGTAAATTCACTGCCTCTCTCCCCTTCAGACCGCAACACAGCATGCCGATACTGTTATTGGGCGGTAGAAATAAATGAGAGTGAGGTTCCAACAGAGATAAAGTTTTGTATGATGTCTACCTCGTGTTTAACCAGCTTAACATGTAAAGTTTAAGCAATGTAACTCCAACGGTTTGGGCAGTGATTTGTTATTTAGTCAAATACATTGAACACATTTACTGTGGGGTACCGGCCGAGTACAATAGTACTTGCACACTGTCGTAAAAGACAACTGAGGTACCGGATAGATAGCGGTATATCCACCTAAAACTGCGTGGCTCAAAGGCAATGCTCTGCAATTAGGCAGTTAGCTCCAGTTAGAGCAAACTCCCTTTCAAAGTCAAATATACCTTATTCAAGTAGGCCCATTACAAGCACTTTTAAATCGTCAATAAAATAATAACAAAATAAATAATAACATTAATATTTCCAATAAGGAAGGGATTTTACGCATGTTTATATAAAATACAGACGACCTTGATGACCCAAGGGATAAAAAAAGTCATCCAACACAAATACCTTCATTAGGCCCACCTGAAACTAATCTGCCAGCATCAGAAGAGGCTTAAAACTAAGTTTACTGCAAGTTCATTACACAACCCACCAGAAAGAAACCTACGAGTGAAACTGGTGGTAAACAAGGTTCCACCAACACCACTTAAATAGTACTTGGCGCTAATAAAACCCCAACCGGCGTCGGCGCTAACAAGCCATTGTCTTAAAGCAGTTCGATCCCAAACAGTTTTGTCGTTGACATAATCTTTAACGCAATAGTTAGCTTTGGAGAGCGGCTTATTTTGAACATATTTCTTGAATTTATCCAAAGGCTAGGCTGTTAGCCTTTTTTCTTAGAGTAGCTACTGTCCAGCAGTGGATTGATTGAATCTACATAGTAAGTGAGTGCATAGTAAGTGTGTGAGTGCATAGAGAGTAAGAGGACATAGGCGATAGATGAGGACAGATAAAGCCCCATAGCTGCACCCATCGGCTTGGCGGATCCACATCGGTGACATCATTGTTATGTACAAAAAAATCACGCGCGCGTATTGGCTATATAAATTTAAAAAATGTAAACACGAGCTTTATTTATTACTGTGTCACGCCGCGTACATTCACACACACACAAACACACACACGCACACTCGCACAATCCCACTCATGATACTATTTATATGCATAAAGCGAATTCGAACATTATTTTTGTTTGACAATATTCCTTTTAAATTGCCGTGAGGTACCGGCAGAGTAGAATAGTACCTCCCACTGTACCAGGTGTCGTGAGAGGCGACTTAGCTAGAAGAATCGATATTCATCTAAAACAGTGCTGCACAGGGCGGGGATGGGCAGTAGCATTCCCGTCGTGAAACTTGCGCTCTGCGGTTGCCAACACTATTGCCCAGTACGGCAATTATGAGCGAAATATGAGACTTCCAATGGCTTGTTTGATATCTGTGCGATTACACGCGTGCTTTAAGCTACTTACCACGGTGTCAGGTCAATGTATAAAATGTTGTAGAAATTTATTGTAATATTATTACACCCGAAAACAAAAACAAAATACTAATGTTTAACACTATTCCCGCTGATAGTACCCGCATGTAAACATCCTGCGCGCTTGCAATTCCCGACGATCCTGCCCCAAAGTACCTTTGCACAGGGAAACGTGGACGCGACAGTGCAAAAAGCGACCTTATCGCCCACGCATTAAACGCCAAATACACAAACGTGTCGTCACCGCACCAATCCACCAATTCAACTCACAAATTGCGTTCGAATAGATTTCATCTATTATTCCTTTTGTGCATCCAGCGAGACCCATTTTTCGCTGCGTCGCGTCGCGGCCGCATATTGGCGAATTAGTATCGTTTATGGCCATCAACCGATATGGCCGTGAGTCGTATTTGACGCTTGCTTCTAATACATACACACGTATTCCGTTTCGTATCATATACATATTATGTAAATGCAGTTGTTGATATTGTCGCATCAGTTCGCTCCATTTCGCTGATGGATCTTAATAGGGCAAATTGAATTTAACGATGCACTGCGTCAGATTTTAATGTCCGCACCATTGTTTTTTATTGACCATAGATTGTAATAGACTAGCTGTGCCCGCGACTTCGTCCGCGTTCAGTAGTTTCTTTGGGCACCATACCTTTTTACTTTAACTTATATAAACTTTGAATGTTATATTTATTTATATACACAAATCAATAGCCTAAATGTAATAATAAGTTTTAAGCTTCTAACTCTAACAATAGCAATACTTCGATACAACTTTTCATCCCCCCTTTCGACCCCTTACAACTTTTAAGTCGAATGAAAAAGTAGCCTGTGTCCTTTATAAGGCTTTGGATTATATCTGTGTACCAAATTTCATTTAAATTGGTTTAAATGAATTTTGGATCATTTGAATTTGGATTTAGCAATAACAATAACAAAGTATTAGTTGATTGATATCCACCATCATAGCAGCCTTTTTACGTCCACTGATGGACACGGGCCTCGCCAAGTGATTTCCTCGTCGTCTGCATTGGTACCTCACACTCACCTATTCAGTGTTCGCGTTGCTATGTTCAGGTTTGAAGGATAAGAGAGGCATGGTGTAATTGCTGGGTAAATGTGACATGTATCTTCACTTCACAGATACACAAATAACTAATGAATAAAGTCATTCTTATAACGTTTAAGCTCTTACAGCATCATTGGGTATTGTAACCTAATTTCGCTTCGCTTATTTCGGAGGAGAGGTGGGGCTGGCAATCTGTATTTCAGTCTCGTGGTACAGATACCAGTAACACCCACAGATTTAAAATCAATGTTCCTAGGTATAATAACCAATGTCTTTCTATTCTATGTGAGAGAACAATAAAGATTTATTTTTATTATTATAGATTTATTAATAATAATATAGATTTATTATTATTATCAATAATGGTAGGTATTATTGGAACCCATACCTATTTCGGCGCTAACAAACCATTGTCTTAAAAGTATATGTTAGAGGAATTGATTCAATCCCAAGCAGTTTCATCATTTATATAATCTATCATACAGTATTAGGCCTTAGTAATGAGTTTATCTTTTACGCAATACTGGAATTTATTTAAAGGATTTTTGGATTTCTAGTTGTAATTTTATCATAAAATCTTACACTATTGCCTCTGAACGAATTACTTATTTTTGGAGTCTAGCAATGGTCACTGCAAGCTTATATTTATTTCTAACATTAATATTATGTATTTCACTAAAAATCAGTTATGTTTTTGTGAACATAAATAATATTTTCATAGTCATATTGACTATTGTTTGTTGACTTCATAATATAAAAACATACCGATTTTCAGTTTCAAGAGTAAATCGTGTATTTCTTCTCGTTTTACCGTTGGGCATTTCTTGACCTTTACATATATACATCAGATTAGTAATTCTATATTTGTCGTTGAGACGCCGTCGTCTGGTTGTCAACAGCACACCGAATGATGTATGTGCCGTGTGATATCGTTGCATGATAGTAAACGCGGCAGCTGTCTATACACGCTCGTAATATTACTAGCGCGTTGCCAACCTTGTGACTTAAAGATACTATGTCACATTACCCAGCGATTTCACTGCCTGTGTCACCCTTCAAACCGAAACACAGCGATGAGAACAGAGAGCGATGCAGTTTCATCGTTATCATCACAACCATTGGATGTCCACTGCTAGATAAGGCCTCATCAAAAATGTGGAATTTTGCCAATAGTTGCCGCTCTGGGCAAGCGTGCCCTCTGCATTTGAGCTATACTGTTTCGAATGGATGTACCGCCATCTGTTGGTTCTGGCATCTCAGTCGCCTCTGGTACAGAGGAAGGTACTATTTCGGCACTCTGCCGGCACCTCTCAGATGTATGAAGTTTACATCTTGTAAAAACATACAGGCAAATGTTTATTGTTATCATTATTGTTCCGTGTGTAAATAAATAAATAAAACCCGAGCTTGTTAATGATTCCAATATGAAGAATGTTTGTATGATATTATTATTTCTTATTCTTGTCAATATGTTTCACGGATTTGAACAGCTATGGGATTAGTAAGCGACACCGGAACCGATAGATGGCGCTGTCACCGTCCGAAATTGCGTAACTCGAACATAACAGGTCGGGGGTGGGCAGAAGTGTCATTATTCAGACTTGTTTTTCCACAACATGTCCTGATTCCGTGATAAGAAACTTAAAGCACTTGTGTTACAGGCATCAGACAACATTGGTTTCACAAATATACTACTTAAATACATATATTAAACACCCAGACACAGAACAAACACAAATATCATCGTATAAATGTTTGTCCTGGGTGGGGCTCAAACCCACGAACCCTGACGCATAGTCAGAACCACTACCGTCTACGCTATCGAGTCCTTCATATATGTTACGCTGCGTTCTCATTCTAAGCCTGCCCAGCATGGCAACTACAGGCCAAAAATAAAATGCAGGATCCAGTTTAATGCAAGTGATCCTATTGGTAATCTTTGGGGGAGTCTCTATCCTAGGGTAGACATAGTGGTGACGTGTGGCTGATATGGTTAGAGCTGATATTTTTTAGAATTGATTGATTTTTAATGTCTAGAATAAATAATAGTGCTAGCTGTTCCCGCGACTTCGTCCGCGTGGAATGGACTTTGGGGGGATAGTGGCCTCCGTCTTTAAATGGACTATTCAAAACCTTCTTTCTTTTATTTTCACTTCACAGGGTTGGCGAAACACTAGTGATATCTTTGTGATGACTTGAGTGTCTATAGGCTGCGGTCAAGATTATCATTAATCGGACCGTATGCTTGTTTGCTAACTTCACAAGATTTAAAAAAACTTTAAAAAAATGAACTAAAAAGTATTCTGAGATTGATGTTTTTTTGTTAAAGTGGTTAAAGGTCCCCTTTACTCTTCTCTGTTGTTAATGTATTTTTAAGAGTGGAATATTTAAAATCCGTCCAGCGGTTACTGAGCTTAGCGCGTTTAAACAAACAAACGGTTTTATCATATTGGTATATACTAGCAGTGCTATGCAGTTTTACTTGCCAAGGGAATTATTTTTCTCGTATAATTATATGATTATTCTGATGGATACACCGCCATCTGTCGGTGCGGGTACTTCAGTCGCCTCTTGCGACACCTGGTACAGGAGCAGGTACTATTCTACTCTGCCGGTACTGCACTTAACTACAATTATTGGGATCAATGTCATTACAGACAAGTCGGACGTGATCACACAGAAACTCTTTTATAGCATTTGAGTAAGCATTATGATACCTTATTTAAAATGAAAAAACTCTGCGATTGCGTAATACTTAAGAAAAAAAATATGTAGAGTTTGTTAGAGCCGATTAAATCACCGATTAGTCACACAGTTCGGACATGTAATTTGTTTGTATAAGGTAGACCTTATACAAAGGTCGTCTGCATTAGTACTTCGTCGTCACGTCAACCATTAGAGTCCACTGCTGGACATAGGCATCCTCAAGAAAGGGAAGCGGCCTGGGCAAGCGTGTCGGAAATCGGAATACCGCTGCCCATCCCCGCCATATACATTTGAACTACACTTTTTTGGATGGGTATAACGCTAACTGTCGGTTTCCCATAGCTGTGGGTCTAAAGGGTGAGAGAGGCAGTGAATTTAATGGGTGATGTGACATGATATCTACTAGTCACAAGTTTGACAACACGCTAGTGATATTCTTGTCGTGCCTTCTACGCTAGTTTGTCGATCTGGTGTAATAAAAAGAAGAAAATAATTGTCGAAGTTACCAAAAATGGTCAGATCGTCAGATATCAATTATGTTTGATGAAATGCTTGAGACTTATATTAACGTTTGTTTTATGCAAATCTGCCGACACCTCACAATTGATAATGGACCCTATCAGTTGAATATTGCGTTCAAAATCTGTTAATCATGGCTATCCATATATAACACAGGCTTACGAGAACTAAAAATACACCGGCCTTGGCCAAACGAAGCGAATAAAGCCGTATTTCATCATCATCATCGGGCCCGATGGCGCAGATGGTAGTGATCCTATCTTATGCGCCAAGGTTCGTGGGTTCGATCCTTACCCAGGACAAATATTTATATGATGATATTTGTGTTGGTTCTGTGTCTGGGTGTCTGGTCTTGTAATTCATCTATTGTTGGACGTCCGTAACACGCGTGCTTTAAGCGACTTACCTCGGAGTCAGGTCAATGTTCGAGATGTACTCATATCTTGGCGTGTTCCTCTCCACGGCTTGACTCACTTAAGTCCCCTTCCCGAAACATTTTGCGATACAATATGTTACCTATGCCACTAACTGATAATGTAATCTATTCTATTTATGAACGAGTTTTGCTTTTGTTTCTGCTGTGAGGTATCAGCAGAGTAGAATAGTACCTCCAGGCGTCGTAAGAGGCGACTAAGGTACCGGAACCGACCCTCATATGACGGACGACATTTTGAACGGTGTTGAGTCATTTTTGAAATTATTTGTTACCAACGTACACAAATGAAATCCTGTTTAGATACAATAAATTCGGGTAACATTGGACTAATAGGAAAACTTTGAATTGTCTTCTTTCGTAGACTATAAAACGAATTCAGCCCAGATTACAGGTTGAGGTTGTGAAGCGATATTATAAAGATTATCATATTTATTCTATAAAAAAGACAGATTTGAGTTACTCGGATTGTTCAATGTTATCGGGATTGACTGTAGTTATATGAACAAAAATGTAACATATTTTACTCGGTAAAGTGGTAGCTCTCTAATAGTGAAAGATGTTTAAAAATAGGTCTCCAAGTTTTAAGGTCAAACTATAACAAACAAACAAATCATTCCTCTATATAATACTAGTTGTGAAGGCAAACGTTGTTCTGACATATAAGTGAAATAAAATTATTGCTAAAACAACTGTTACAATATAGGGGTTTGTTGATAGATGAGAAAAATATCGGGCTGTATGTATTTTTAATGCCACATATTAAAAAAAGAAAGTAAGGGATGGATAATCCTTATCACTTAGGGGTATGAAAAATAGATACTAGCCGATTCTCAAACCGTTCTGTAGGGTGCATATAAAAATTAATATTTCGGTGGAGTATGGTAACTAACACTGTGACACGAAATTTTTATATATTAGATTACTGTTAACATTGAACACGCTAACATAGTTTCGCAACATTCAACCAGATTGCGATATTCTATGTCACAATGGAACCCTGTCACAACCAATCTCATAAACTCTATTGTGAAGCACCAATGGTCGGTGCAGCCTGTTTTAATGCGACAAAGGTGTATACACAGTTGCCGGACAATGCTTGATTATCGCGTTCGCGTATTTGTCGCTCGTGTTACTTTTTGTATCACACGGCTGCTTTGAAACGAACTCGCCCGACAGGTGTGTAGTTGCGGTACCATATGTTTGGTTCGAGTATGTTTTATTATGTTCGCGTTATTATTGCCTTGTAGACGTAGAATAGTACCTCCTCCTGTACTAGGTGTCGTAAGAGGCGACTAATGTACCAGAACCGACAGATGGCGGTATATCCATCCGAAACAGTGCAGCTCAAATGTACAGGGCGTGGATGGGCAGTATCCCCGTCTCGAAATCTGCGCTCTGCAATTGCCAACACGCTTGCGCAGAGCGGCATTTATGGACAAAAAACCTCTTAGAGAGGCATATGTCCAGCAGTGGACTTTTAATAGCTGGTATGATGATGATGATGAGTGTTAGGTAATGTTACTTCCGGTTTGTGATGGATACGGAATCTTACGAGACCCTGCTTGAGATTTTTTACATTAATATATACACTAATATTATAGAGCTGAAGAGATTGTTTTGTTTGAACGCACTAATGTAGAGCATTGCTGGTTCGATTTAAAAAATTCTTTCAGTGTTGGAAAGTCGATTTATAAATGAAGTTTTTAGGTTAAATTATATATATTTTTTAAATTTGTGATCCGTTTTAAAATACATCCTGAAGTCACTATACATTTACTTCATACAAAAGGTCCTCACTCTCACCTATTTCTACCGCCAAATAGCAGTGTTCGCATTGCTGTGGGCTAACAGGTGAAAGAGGCGGTGAATTTACTGGGTAATGTGACATAATATATCTTTAATTCACAAGGTTGGCAACGCGTTTGTGATATCCTTGTGTTATCACGAGCGTGTATAGGCTGCGGTGACGCTTACTATCACGTGGACTGTACGCTTGTTTGTCGACCTGGCCTAATAAAAAAGGCATTATTCCACGCAGACGAAGCGTCGGGCACTGCTACTATTAAAGAGAAAATATTTGATTATTCGGTATTTTTTGGTGGTTCCGATTTATTTAAAAATACGGATTTTAAGAGTTCTTTCAAAAGTATCGTCACTGAGTAACGAAGGCTTTATTATATTTCACAAAACTATAAACACCTTAAATGGAATGTAGCGAGGTACGATTTGTACAATTGTGCGTTTGTAACGAATAAACTCGAAAAGAAATCGACAGACATTGAGAAATATTTTATTAATGAAAAGTTACATTATCATCAAATATACTATATATATACTATACCAGCGGTAACGCCACGAGCAAAACCACGGGGCCCGGCTAGTTATTTTAATAATTGGGATAAATTAAATAAAAACGTAATTGTGTTTCTCGGTAGTAGTGAAATAATGATTTACAAAATGCTTTATATTTAAGCAATTCAATAAGTTCTTATATTCAACAAAGTATTACTTTACCTGTAATAGGGAAAGACACAACATTTAAAGCCTTCACTTCAGGCCGTTTTACAATTAAATCCAAATAAATAAACATTGCACGCCCGCGATGCACACCACGGATGACACTTACTTGTACTATTTCTTGACAACCTTATCACCTGTATTGACTATAATGATTCGATAAATTAATTGATTGAAAAGAAAAGTACTGTTACGGTTTTTAAAATAGTTTCCCTTCTGTATACAGTTTGATTCAATTAGATAGGATTGTTTAAATATACAATTTGTGTGCATTGGACATTTTTTTTTAATTATTTTTATATTTGTGTTTATTAAAAACTACTTTTAACGGCGTAAAACGCAGTTTATTGATTTTGTACATTCTTTAGTTCGACTTAAGACGGTTGCCGCAAGGTAAACGTCAAACTAAAAAAGGAAAAAAATAAACCGCCTTTTAAAGCCGTTAATACAGTAAAACTACGCAATAATACTACTCATACTAAAACCAGTATGAGTAGTATTATTGCGTTAATTTTAGATCAACATAACCATGTGTTATTCTGATAAAGTCAAAAAAGAGAAATATAAAAATAGATTTTTTCTCTATGGTTATACCAAATACACTGCCACTTCAACTTACTAATC